>CM057349.1:518826629-519057447 GCA_030015575.1 Agapanthus africanus
TGGCGGCATCATTTGCAGCAATGTACTCAGCCTCCATCGTAGAGTCTGCAACGGTATCCTGTTTGGAACTCTTCCAACTTACCGCCCCTCCATTGAGGGTAAATACAAACCCTGAGATAGATTTGCTGTCGTCCTTATCGCTCTGGAAGCTCGAATCGGTAAAGGCCTCCATTTGGGGATCTCCATTACCATACACCAAGAACAATTCTTTAGTCCTTCGCAAGTACTTAAGAATGTTCTTCACAGCTATCCAGTGATTCTCCCCTGGGTTGGATTGATACATGCTTACAACACTGAGTGCATAAGCTACATCTGAGCATGTACATAACATCGCATACATTATAGGTCCTACTGCCGAAGCATAGGGTATAATGCTCATGCGATCTCTATCTTCCTCGGTCTTTGGACAAGAGTCCTTGGAGAGAGTGACCCCATGGCAAGCGGGTAAGACACCCCGCTAGGAGTCTTCCATACTAAACCTTTTTAGGATGGTGTTGATGTACCTGGTTTGGGACAATCCCAATAACCTCTTGGATCTATCCCTATAGATCCTTATGCCCAGAATGTATGTGGCATCACCAAGGTCCTTCATGGAGAACCTTAGTGATAAGAAAGATTTGACCGACTGTAGCATAGGAATATCATTTCCTATCAAAAGGATGTCATCCATGTACAATACGAGGAATGTGATAGCTCTCCCTACAGCCTTCTTATAAACACAAGGTTCATCTGGATTTTTGATGAAATCAAACTCTTTGATAACATCATCGAAACAGATGTTCCAACTCCGTGATGCCTGCTTTAACCCATATATGGATTTAAGCAATCTACACGCTTTCCCGCTGCTCCCACTGTTAATGAAACCCTCCGGCTGATCCATATAAACGCATTCCTCTAAATCTCCATTTAGAAATGCCGTTTTAACGTCCATCTGCCAGATTTCATAGTCGTAGTGAGCGGCAATAGCAAGTAGGATCCGAATGGATTTAAGCATGGCTACGGGCGAAAAAGTCTCGTCATAGTCCAGACCTGGTCTTTGACGAAAACCCTTCGCCACAAGTCTTGACTTATAGGTCTCTACCTGCCCATCTACACCAATCTTTCTTTTAAAGATCCATTTGCACCCCACAGGTTTTACCCCAGGGGGTACAACGTCCAAAGTCCATACTTTGTTGGTGTACATAGACTCCATTTCGGATCTCATGGCATCCAGCCACTTCACAGAGTCTCCACTCGTGATAGCTTGCTGAAAACTAGTAGGATCATCATCCTCCATGATGCAATCTTCTCTGTCACCATCAATGAGGAAACCGTAGTACCTCTCCGGTGGGCGAGAAGTCCTACCAGGCCTACGGAGTGGCCGAGGTTCCTCAGTTTGTATTGCAACAGCCGGTTCAACCAAATCGTCATTTGTAGTTTGTGTCTCTAGAACCTCTTCTAGATCCACCACATTGCCATCATCTTTATCTGTGAAAAACTCTTTTTCCAAGAATGTGGCATGCTGAGAAACAAACACCTTTTGTTCCTCCTTGTGGTAGAATAGATATCCATAAGAGTTTCTTGGATATCCCACTAAGTTACACATGACCGACCGTGTCTCGAGTTTGTCCGGATTCTGCTTTTTAACATAGGCCGGGCAACCCCAAATCTTAATTCTCTTAAGAGATGGTCTCTTCCCATGCCATATCCCATATGGCGTGGTAGACACGGTTTTGGTTGGAACCCTGTTCAGCAGAAACGCTGCAGTCTTCAATGCATGCTCCCAAAATGAGACAGGTAACTCAGCATCACTCATCATGAATCGGACCATATCTAATAGGGTCCTATTCCGTCGTTCAGACACACCGTTGTGCTGTGGTGTGTAAGGAGGAGTGAGTTCAAAGAGAATCCCATTCTCTTTTAGGAAGTTTGCAAATTCTGTACTGAGGTACTCCCCACCTCGATCTGATCGAAGCATCTTGATACTCAAGCCGGTTTGTTTTTCTACTTCTTGTTTATATTCAGTGAATTTCTCGAAAGGTTCGGATTTGTGCTTTAATAAAAATACATGACCGAACCTTGAGAAATCGTCAGTGAAAGTAATGAAGCAAGAAAAACCGACTCTAGCCTGTGTAGACATTGGCTCACATACATCACTATGTATGAGGCCTAGGAGCTCAGTAGCTCTTTCTCCGTGTCCGGTAAACGGAGTTTTGGTCATTTTACCCTTGATACAAGACTGGCAAGTCACATAAGATTTATATTCAAAAGGGTTTAAATATCCATCTTTGTGTAACTTGTTTAGTCTTGTTTCGTTAATATGACCAAGTCTACAGTGCCAAAGAAAGGCTTCATTTATTTCTGAAAGTTTTCTTTTATTAGTGTGTTGTATTGTCACGCCCTGCTTCCCAGTGTACGGCGAAGTGGACGCGATAAGGCCCACTACGTATGTACTCAGAAGTACATACGCTAAGCGTAGCTAAGCAATATAAAATAAATCACAAGAGACAAAAGATGTAGAAACAATAGCAACTTTTATTAATAACATTCTTTGTACAATACATGAAAAGGAAATACAACTGAAATGAAAAGCGATGCCTAAACAGTGGCATAACGGGAAATGAAAATACTGAAAAGAACAAGGTACAATGAAATTATACTGCAGGGTCTTTGACAAATTGCTCCAAATCTTCTTGTGTTGGCTCAACTTCTGCCGGGTCCAGGTCATCTGACGACATTCAAAGAAGAGAGAAACAGAATACCGTCAGCGAACAGATCGCTCGGTAAGTCCCAAAGGTAAGAGGGAGAAATAGACAAGAGTAGGAGAGAGAAAGAGAATAGCTTTTAATGTTGTATTGTATTGTCATGTTATAGTAATATGGTGTTAACGCTGTTGTTGTAGCTTGGTACAGAAGGATGCCAGTGTATACGAGAGGGGTCTCAGTATGCTAGAGACCAGGGCAAATGGAAGTACAAGGCTCCGTTATACAATCCGGAACAACGGCAATTGGATTCAGGTTAGGTGTCTTAATCTTACCATCTCGTGCCACCTTTAACACCTTCCGTACCAATCTACCCCTTAAACCCCGCGATGCCTTATTTGTATTGTTATCTTGTAAAACTTGTAATGATTGCATGATTGACTTGATTGACTGACCGAAACCATGATATCAGGAAACGGTTATAACCGTAGAGTCATGTAAATGGAATACTGGGAAACATGTAAAAGGAATATCCATGGTTCGGTTCAGTCAAGTTATATAGATTGTGAACTGGATTCTGGGATTCCTGTATTCATCTTGAGTTGAAATATAAAGAATATAGATTGACTTGATTCATATTCAGATCAGAAATAGTCAGACTCTAACCCGAGTCAGACTAAAAGAAAGATAATTTGAAGTTCTATATTTATTAGGGCCTTATTGTAATTTATAAAACTTGAGGGGGTTTTATGTAAAAAGTACTATTGTATAGTTTTCAAAATACATCTCAAGTATTTATTATTCGTCTTTATAGTTATAATGAGTATGAATTTTATTTGTGTTATTCTAGTGAATATATCCTAATGAAAGTATTAATTAATTTATTTGAAATTTCATAGTATTTTAATGTAACTTTTAATCTTGTAATTTTTTTAGGAAAAGTGGAAACTTTATATTATAATAAAATAGGTGTCTAAATGATAATTAAATATATATTAATACAAGAATAATTTTAAATAATATTTTATTTTCCAAAATCTAATTTTTTCTTAAATGCCGTATTTTAAACCTTTCGAGACCGAATGCTCCTTGCGGAGGTCTGAATCTCGCACTACTAGCCCGCGGGTGCACGATGAACCGTACTATCCCTAACGGGTTCCCCAAAAGTGGGTTGTAGTGGCACTTTGCTTAGGTTTAACAAATACTATTCATTTAGGAAAACGGTTTTATAAATAAAAGGTATTTATTTGTAAAAGGTGTAAATTTCCGTATTTTAGTTTCTAGGGTTTCCTAAACCAACTGACCTATTTCTAAGGTCTAAACGACAAGTCATTAGAATGCTCAAATCGCCTCTTCACCATCAATTGCGGCCAGGTAAGTGCCAGGTAAGTGGGAAGGAATCACAGTCGTGGGCCTAATTAAAAACCACCAGCCTTAGACACACTTGCCTAGACACCACAAGACAGTTTAGATAAACGATCGATGTCCATGACATATCGTGCTTTCATTTTAAAAGATTTTATTTAGAATTGTGTAAAACTTAAAGCTTTTAGAAAAGGTTTATAAAGAATATGGTATTTTAGTGAAAAGTCCTATATTTTCGTATTCTATATTTTGACGTTTATCAGTTAGAGTTATATTTGTGTGTGTATAGAGGTAGGTCGTTACCTCGTGACTTATTTTAAGTTTTAATGAAGTTTTGGAGGTTAAACATGATATATTGAACTTGAAGGTATTAAAGCGCAAGAATACGGTATTCGAAAACGTTATCATTTCATGTGTGAAATTTCATTCAAATTGATTTCTACAAGTTTAGTGATCAAGATAAACATATTTAGGAGTGAGGGATTTATTTAGAACAATAAAAATAAACTTTATGGTATTTTTATGAAAAGAATACGGTTTTACAAAGAAACTATCATTTCATGTGAGAAAGTTTGTTTAAATTGGTTTATGGGTGATTAATAGTCAACATGAATATAGGTAGGTGTTATGTATTAGGTGACAAGTGGAAATTTATAGAAAAACCGAATCGGAAATCGGTTTGTCCGATTTCCGTCGGGTTCCAAAAAGTCGTATTTTTACATTAAGGAAAAGAGAGATAGAAGAGATGGGACTTACGGGTTTGGACAAGCTAAGGGGGCTAAAGAAGGTGGTGATTGTCGATGCGTCAAAAACGTCGTGAAGGTTCTGATCCGATCGCCGGAATCCGTCGTCGGTTTCGGCAGCGCTTCGCTTCTCGCTCTTTGCACCGAGTTCTCGAGAATTTGGGAGAGTGGACTTAGGGTGGTGAGGTGAAATGGTAGAGGGTAGGGGTCTTTATATAGGGCTAGGCTAGGGTTAGGGTTTTAATTAAAAAATATAAAAAAATCATTAAAAATCATTAAACTTAGGAGTAAAAGGGATTTATTGGCCAAATTAAAACCGATCCAGGTATAATAAGTGTCCAAGAGGGTTGACCAAGTCAAGAGCCAACTTTTCTCAGTTAGTGACTCGGCCGTCCGGCTAAGTCCGGCCGGATCGGCCGGACCGAGTCGGCAGATTCGCTGGCCGGCGGCGCCGAGTCGGGCCGAGTCAGGCTTCCAGTGGCCGGGGATTTTCTGGGGGTACAATTTGGTATATTTACTTTTTGTTGTCCAGTACATATTTTGGGAGTTATGGCCTTTTTACCGTTGACTTCCAAAAAAAATTAAAACAAAATAAATACAGAAATAATGTGGGGCATGAGATTTGAACTCCGGTGGCTTGGTTCAGCGGTGCAAGGTATTACCAATGAGCTACAAGCTCTTTCTTATAATTATTGTGTTATTTAATTACTTAAAATGATAGCAGCAAGAGTAAATACTCCAAGTATACATTAAATTTTAAAGTGATTTCTTGTACACTAAAAATGGAGTTATTTCATTCTTGTAGCTTGTAATTAAAAACAAAAATAATTACCTAAATCTTGTGCTCAGGCTAAAACACCCCTTTGTGGATTTTAAAAATATTTTGAAAAAAATTTGTATAGGAAAAAGTGTATAAGAAAATTAGGGTTGTTACATTCTACCCTCCTTATAAAAATTTCGTCCTCGAAATTTGTAAAAGGAAAGTGTAACAGTGCAAAAAAGTTTGGCGAATAAAAGTGATACGATGGTGAAAAAAAAGGCTTACCGGTGTTACCTTGACATACAGTCTCGGCTTCTACGGCTTCTAATGTGAAGGTCTGTCGCCGTGGTATATTCCTTCTAGCTGGAGGCACATTCCGCCTTTGAGGCCTATTTCTCTGCCCTCTAGGCATGTCCCTCATTGCCTGTTGGAATTGGCGAGTAGGCTGTGCAGGTGATGGAGCAGGTAGGGCAGGACGAGTTGCAGGGACCTGGATGGTTGGTCGCTGCGGTTGGTTGGTGTATGTGTGAGATGAGTTGCTGTTGTAAGGACAGTTTCCAATTCCGTGGTTGGATGCGCCACAAATTAGACACAGGCCTTTTGCGCGCCTACAGTCCTTCCACAAATGTCCCTTTCTATGGCAGTAATGGCAAATTTCTTCAGTCCTCCTGGGTTCAAACAATGGCCTGGAAGAGGCTCCACCTGCTATCTGGTTGGCAGGGCGCTTGACTCCTGCAGACTGAGATCTGTCCCTCTCTTTTATTACTGCCTCATAACTGCGGGCAGCTTCTAGGGTTTCCTCACGAGTCAAAAACTTTCCTGTGGTTAGAGCGACCTTAATCTCTGTGTCCAAACCTTGCTGAAAGCGACGAGCTCTGATCTCGTCCGTCGGTATCAGGTGTGCCGCGAATCTGTTTAAAGATTGTGTTAGCTGTGTAATATGTGATAATTAAAATGGAACTATTGTGACATATCTTACCGGCTCAACATGGTGAACTCAGCATCATATTCATCTACTGATTTGTCCCACATTGATCCTTGCTGTAGATGAATAAACTGCTGCTCCATTGCAAACCTGGCAGTCACAGGGAAATATTTCGCGTCGAACTTCTCGCGAAATGTCTTCCATTCAATCGGCTGTGCTAGACGGCTTTCTTCCGCCTTCCACCAATTGCGAGCATTATCCGTGAGCTATAGTTTCGCTACACGGACCCAAGCGTGGTCTGGCACTTGAGCTGCTGCCAGATCGTCTTCGATGCCTTGTGCCCATTCTTCCGCTTCAAGAGGGCTTCCTTTACCAGAGAACTGCTTTGGGTGCAAAGCCCTGAATTGCTTTACTCCCGGTGCATCGGTCTCAGGACGGTTCAAAAGTTGTTGCTGTCCCTCGAGAAGACTGCGGATCGCCTCAAATAGCATCGTTTGCTCAGTGGGTGGTGCCGGAACAACTGGTGTGAGAGGTATTGCTGGAGGGGTGTTATTAACGTTGGTGCTGGTGTTGTTTGGGGAATCTATGACCTTGAAGAAAAATTTGGATTAGGACAGATTCAAATACATGAAATGATAAGATTCAAGAAATAGAGATCTGCAAGATTCAAAGAACATGAATTGTAAAGAATGTTTTAGTTGCTGGTTCTTGTGTTATATTGCTTAGGTTGTTCACGCAGACCAGAACTGCATGACAGGGATTCATACAGCTCTGACCTGCATGGGCCACCAACAAAACCTGTCACGCCCCGCTTCCCAGTGTACGGCGAAGTGGACGCGACAAGGCCCGCTATGTATGTACTCAGAAGTATATACGCTAAGCGTAGCTAAGCAATATAAAATAAATCACAAAAGACGAAAGATGTAGAAAAAACAGATTAATAGTCAACATGAATATAGGTAGGTGTTATGTATTAGGTGACAAGTGGAAATTTATAGAAAAACCGAATCGGAAATCGGTTTGTCCGATTTCCGTCGGGTGTCGTATTTTTACATTAAGGAAAGGAGAGATAGAAGAGATGGGACTTACGGGTTTGGACAAGCTAAGGGGGCTAAAGAAGGTGGTGATTATCGATGCGTCGAAAACGTCGCGAAGGTTCTGATCCGATCGCCGGAATCCGTCGTCGGTTTCGGCAGCGCTTCGCTTCTCGCTCTTTGCACCGAGTTCTCGAGAATTTGGGAGAGTGGACTTAGAGTGGTGAGGTGAAATGGTAGAGGGTAGGGGTCTTTATATAGGGCTAGGCTAGGGTTAGGGTTTTAATTTAAAAATATAAAAAAATCATTAAAAATCATTAAACCTAGGAGTAAAAGGGATTTATTGGCCAAATTAAAACCGATCCAGGTATAATAAGTGTGCAAGAGGGTTGACCAAGTCAAGAGCCAACTTTTCTCAGTTGGTGACTCGGCCGTCCGGCCAAGTCCGGCCGGATCGGCCGGACCGAGTCGGCCGATTCGCCGGCCGGAGGCGTCGAGTCGGCCGATTCGCCGGCCGGAGGCGCCGAGTCGGGCCGAGTCAGGCTTCCAGTGGCCGGGGATTTTCTGGGGGTACAGTTTGGTATATTTACCTTTTGTTGTCCAGTACATATTTTGGGAGTTATGACCTTTTTACCGTTGACTTCCAAAAAAAATTAAAACAAAATAAATACAAAAATAATGTGGGGCATGGGATTTAAACTCCGATGTCTTGGTTCAGCGGTGCAAGGTATTACCAATGAGCTACAAGCTCTTTCTTGTAATTATTGTGTTATTTAATTACTTAAAATGATAGCAGCAAGAGTAAATACTCCAAGTATACATTAAATTTTAAAGTGATTTCTTGTACACTAAAAATGGAGTTATTTCATTCTTGTAGCTTGTAATTAAAAGCAAAAATAATTACCTAAATCTTGTGCTCAGGCTAAAATACCCCTTTGTGGATTTTAAAAACATTTTGAAAAAAATTTGTATAGGAAAAAGTGTATAAGAAAATTAGGGTTGTTACATGTATGCTGAAAACTGTATGTTGATTTAGGACGTATATCCCGTTATTAAGTGTACTATACCCAACCAACATTTAATTCAGGTGAATGTTCATAACATTGTTGTGCAATATAAAGTTATATCCTTCATTGTCTAACAAAGAAACAGATATTATATTACAAAGCATACTTGGTACAAAATAATATGGGTTCAAAACCAATATACACCCAGATGGCAACCCCAAGTGATACTCTCCCACTGCGACTGTATGTACATTGGAACCATTTCCAACGCGGAGAGTATGGTCACCTGTCTTCAAAACCTTGCTATTTCTCAGCCCCTGCATAGAATTGCAAATGTGAGAACCTGAACCGGTATCTAATACCCAGGAAGCAGAGTTTATTGAAAAACAGTTTTCTGTCACAAACACACCTGAAGCGGAAGCATCCCCATGCTTCTTCTTGAGATTTAAGTACTCAGTACAGTTGCGCTTCCAATGTCCTGTTTTGTGGCAATGAAAACATTCCCCTTTCCCCGATTCTCCAGCTTTGGACTTTTCCTTCCCCTTAACCTTTTTAACTCCACCCTTAGGATTGGTGGGCTTCTTCTTTTTCTTTCCCTTGGCCTTAGCCTTTGGGCGAGAAGAGGAAGATCGTCCAACAGTCAAAACGGGAGTTTTCACTGATTTCAGTGTGCTCTCTGCACTTCTTAACATATTAAGGAGTTCAGGTAGTTCTCTCTCCATGTTGTGCATGTTGAAATTAACTATGAATTGAGCAAAGGTGGAGGGGAGGGACTGCAGAATAATATCCGTATATTGTTCATTGTCCATTGTCCATCCAAGGTCCTCAAGCTCTTCTATAAGAGCTATCATCTTCAGAACATGGTCTCCTACCGGTGTGCCAGGGGTCATTCGCTTCTGAAACAATTTCTTTGATACTTCGTATCGTAATACGCGGGATTGCTCTCCATACAACTCCTTTGTATGGAGGAATATGGCTTGAATGTCCATATTCTCGTGCTGCTTTTGATGTGTGTTGTCCATCGATGCAAACGCGAGACATTTGGCCGTGGCACAGTTAACGTCCCATGTCTTGCTGACTTCTTTGTCCGCAACTGAGGATTTTGGACCTGGGACGGACGGGACTGAAGCCGTGAGGACATATGATACTTTATCATAAGTCAAGGCTATTTACATATTCCTCAGCCGGTCTTTATAATTGGTCCCATTCAGTTTATTTTTATCTAGTAGAAGCTTGAGTCCAGTCATTGGTATCTGCCATTAAGAGAGAGAAAAGAATACACTCAGCGAAAGCTCTTGCAAAGATCAGATTGGTTATTATCTTGTCTAATCGATATCTCCCACTGCTTTAATCAAGTTTTTCTTTCAAACCTTAAAAAGAAAACTAGCCAGGATTAATTACAGTCTACAACTTCGCTAACCGTTCAGCCAGGCCAGTGTCGGTACTTGAGGGAGGTTCCCCGTGCTTTCGCACAGACCTAATTAAAGTAAACCTCGTTTTCCCAGAGGCGTAGCCCCGTTAACACCTTTCTAGACACCTAATGAGTTAGCTAATTGTAAACTGCAAAACTCTCCTGGGAGCAACTATTGCCCACAGTGGGATCGGGATCCAACCATCATATGGAAGGTATGCAATCTCATTGCAAATCTCAACACTTGAAATTCCCGATATGATTTTTACCCTTAGCACTCATGACCTTGGTTATGGTCAACAAATCACAAGCACTAGTCAAGTTCAACCCGTCATTTCTTGATTAATCAGACCCGTTTACATGACCCTTGGCTAAGGTCAACAAAGTCATATGCCCGTCCTAATTAATCTGCATCATATGCATTGTAGGAAGACATCACTTAGCTACCGTACACTACGCCTTGGCTAAGGTCAACAAACGTAGCACGAATACTAAGTACTCTACTTCCTAAAATGACGGAGGGTTGCGAATGATTTTTAAGAAAATCTTTAACGCTTTGAACTTGATATCGTTGTAGAATCAAATGGTTTTCAAAAGGAGTGGGTTGAGCTCCGCAGTTTTGAAATATAGCTTTTTCATAAAGAGCCGAGTGGTTTTCATATCCGATTCTACAACATCTTTTTAGGTTTATTTTCTTTACATTAATCATATTAATGTAGTCCCATCATTTAAGTCCTTAAGCCAATCATAGAAAAGAAACGAAAATACAACGTACGCTTATGCCATCCGCATTCGCCGCAATGTTCCGTTATGCACCGTTAGGTTACTTAACTAACGGCATACCGGGACGGGACTAGCGCGGGTGTAAAACATAAGCAACGTCTACTATATATCTCATATATAATATATCATTCGTCTCAGATATCACAGAACACAGGCAGCAGAAACATAGATATAATGTGGGATATACTAGGACGTCCGTATTTAGTATTTAGCCAACAATAGAAAATACGGATTCCACAGTCGCGATGAATAGCCAAGCCCACACCCCTAGACCCCTACGAGAGCGGCAAGCGACCCTACCAATCCTGGAGTTTAGGAGACCCGGTCTCGACTCCTCGAGATGGCCTCCCACTGAACCCCAGAACCCGGCCACTTGTGCTCCCCTCCTTGGGTCCATCATAATACGGAAAAGTAAATAATATACAACACTGGTGGCATCAACCTCAACCCGGAAGTGCCCCAAATAAAAGAATATTACATTACATTTGAATTTTACATGAATGAAAATAAAACTCTCATCTCACATAAAACCCCCGGCTATTCAATCGCGACAATCCTGCACATCATATCTCAGCAACACATAATATCCTGCACATCATATCTCAGCAACACATAATATCATATATCATCAACGTAAGTAAGTATGCGTATCCCGATTGTCGTTGATGTATAGCAACGAAACCGGCGATATGCGACATACTACACTTACTGTCACAGAAAAGAAAGTGTAAAACTATAACATTTGGAATCCACATTCTCTTTAGACATCGTAAATCCGAAATATCACATACTTCGCATTTAATGCCTAACTATATGAATTTCACATATTGTATCACATTCCAGATAAATAGACAGTATTAAACATTTCGATCGAATAATCAAATACCCAAAATTTCCTAAAGCTCAACACTTGAGCGGGGCTCAAAAAACCCGGAATGTGTCACAGTAGTAGCGGTCCAGCCGTAGAAGGGTCAAGCCAACGCCTCACATGTGGCACGCCGTATTGCCTCAAACCCTAAGGTTCAAAAGGCAGTTCAAGACGGTCACATAATCGAGTTAAGGTTTGTTGTCTTCTAGAGGGTCCACCACAAAACTTGCACGTATTTCCGAAAGATTTAAACTCGAGAAAAGATTCAACACTTGAAAATTTTTCGTGTCGGGAAAAAGTGAGTTAATTATATCCGTTCGAACTTTTTAATACTTTCTAAATTATCCGAAAAAGGCACGAGAATAAAATTCCGATCGAATCACCGAATCCAAAACAATCCCGAGAACATTCAATACTTGAATCAGATTAAAAATACCCAAAAATATGTACAAGCAGGTACAAACATTACTGTATAAAAATGATGCCATAAATCTCCTGTACGGCCGCGGATCCGCGGCCCAAGCAAGGTTTGGCCGCAGTTCCGCGGCGCTATGTAGGAATTAGGGCTTCGTTTTTTACAGCGTTCCTTAGATTTCCCTGCTGATTTTTTTACATATTTTTAATTCTGAAAAAACACAGTTTGGAAAAAATGTCCAGAGAAGGCTCAAAAAGCCGTATTTTAGGTTCGATCGAAGTTTTAACTTCGTTAAAGTGTTGCCTAAAGTTCTAGGTCGGCTCTGATACCAATGTTAGGTTTACTTAGCACCTCATGAAGGGTTTGGAAGCATCACATGTCTCAAAATCAAAATTTTAATGTGCTAAGTGAACATACAAAGAATCATCACTAGAAAATTAGGGTTTCATTACAAAGACAACATCACAAGTGATAAAGGCTAGGGTTTTGAGAGTACATAACTACTGATAACACTTATCATTAAATCTCAACAGCCCTGGCCATGGACTTACTAATATAGCGAATCGAGCACAACACAACATCAACTCCCAATACCGGGAAAGACGAAACCCCTCCTATCGCTCATCGCCTTCGTGTGTCTCGGGACTATACCCAACGGCCACCTATTTGCATGACTCAGAAGAGCCGTGGTAGGGTGGTAATCAAAGTACAGTGGGAGAACATACAAGACTCTATGACGATCTCGGGTCTACAGACTAACCTGCACCAGTGTTACCCGAGAACTGCTATCCGACGATAGATATAATTCCATATAGGAGTTCTCGGCGAGTCCGTCCAGTGTACCCAGTCACCACTGAGCACCCGTATACGATCTCGATGTCAAACATCGATGAATGTGGGAACATCCATCGCCCATCATATGGGTCTAGTATCATATACGCTAGTCTACTCTGGTATATCGATGCCCCGTCTCGATACACCTACGACTAGGGACATTTCAGGATATGCTTATAAACTACAGATGCCCCACTAGTATGATCTCCATCATAATCACAGTAGTCAAGCCTATATCCTCAGGGCTTTATCAACATGTATAAATGAATAAAAGCATGATGAAATCAACATGTCTGATAAAGAAGAACCAGATAGCATACTATCATGTCGAGCAAGAATGTACACTGAATATATATATACATGTATAAATACATCCACTATCATATAATGGCCTCTAGGGCATACATATATCCAACAAACGGTCTTATGAGTGAATCAGTGGGGTACTTCGCCCCTTCACCGGCCGTGTGGTCGTCCTGTCGTACGTCCTAAATCTTCTTTTCGAGGGTCTCGATCCGTTGGTAGTACCCCGAGATTCTCCATAGTCAGAGCGCCAGCTATCTTTCCACCGGATTTGCGAGATGGTGCGACCTCGGTTTCGCTCAATCACATTTCTTAAATTCTCGGGCGAGGCCTTTCTTGAGTAGTCCCGACGTTCACCGTTTGCGCGGCCTCGACGGGAGTAGGGGCGTCGGTCGTACCTGGAAACAGGCGAACTGACCGACACATCTTTAGGGGGTGAGAGCATGCGGCGGGGGGTGGAACGACGGCCTGGTCTCCCCTGAGATCGGGACATTGAACTGTCCGGCGCCCATCGGGTCATTGAATAATTCCCCGCTTGTAGGTTGTAATTGCCGGAATCAGCGCGCCGGCGTTCGTTAACATTAGGGTGACCGCGATTGAGGTCAAGGGCCCGAGTGCGAGTACCTGCCAGCATGCGTACGTCCCCATCCCGGGGAATGGGAACCGCGGTTTAGTTGGCGTGGCCGGCCGCTTGAACGAGGGCGAGCGCGTCCACCATTACCGTGAGCTTGTCGATCCTAGCAGATAAGACGTTGATGACGTTAGGAGGGGGAGTAGGACCGCTCCCGCCCCCGTTATGGGGGGCGGGGCTGCTCATGCTGGGATCGTCGCGGTCGTCGCTTGCCATTGAATTGAAGACGGGGGATCAACTTTTATGGTGAAAGTGTCTTTCGATTTCCTACAGACGGCGCCAACTGATGGAGGTTGGAATCTCTCTCAGATATTGTCCTCCGTCGATCTTGCTGCAAGCGTTCCTGAACAGTTGAGATTGAGAGCGAAAATTGGACCATTTGGATCTCAATGGGTTGGTGTTGACGCCGAGCAACCTGCAAGGGAAGTCCCGGGATGGGTGACCACCGTAGGACCCTCCGACGATCACGTAAGTACCGAAATATAAAGGCAGGGTAGCGGCGTATTGGAATTGATTTTTTCTTATCTCGATCGTTTGGGAGAGAGGGTTTATATAGCGGTCGTGTGGGAGCGATCTGGCGCGAGATTCCCGCCGTCCGTTACGCCCTTAAGATACGTTCGCGTTAATGGCGGATATGCCCATTAATAGCGACATACGCTCGGTTTACGGAGAAATGTGCCAGCGTGGGATGCGGGACGTGGAGCGGTGGAAATCTCGCTATGGCGAGATACGCGGAGCCGTTACGGGAGCGTTTGGGCTCCGTGCTCCGGGTTTGACAGGAAGGCCGAGGAGCTTCAGCTTGGTAGATAGTTCGGAGTCGAGCGAGGAAGCCGAGGAGCCTCCGTTGCCTCAGCGCATATGGGGGGTACTCCGTGGAGGCTTTACGAAAAGTCAGGCACCACCTCATCACGTGGTCCCGAAAAAGACTCTCAATGTGTCACACTGACTTCCCGTCGTAGTCCCCACAGGTCCAGAGGGTATGCGCTGACGACACGTTATCTTCCACGTGTCGTGATATGTGGTGTTCTCGTTCATAAGTCTCATCACACCCAGTTTTATTCCTGAATGATAGCATTTAAAGATAAAATTATCTTAAATGAACATTTAGGTAGCAAATGAAACCCTCACACACGTAAGTGACGCAGCAGTATAAATCTTATCCCAATCTTAAAAGATTTACAGAAAAGGCGATTCCCATTTTAGGCAACGAATCACAGCCGTCCATTTGCCACACGAGGAATCTGAAACCATTCCAACCGTAGAATGTAATGATGATATCTTAATCTCCTTACTGCTTGAAGAATGAAGACACGTTGTAATTAGAATAAAATTTAAAGGGGTTAGGTGGCCAATTCTCGCGGCCCATGCCTTTCACTTCTATTTATCTCCATATGTTTTTGCGTATTTTACAAACAGCCCCTCAAATATTTCATAAGCACATATACTCATGCATTAGATACACCTCTCTGCTTCTTAAGGCCCCCCAACCCACCCATGTTTTTTCAACAATTTATCCTCCGATCTAAATTTTCTAACTAAAATAATTATTGAACCGGGACACGAAAGCGTTTTGGTATCAAGAAACAAATGGTAGCAAAATGTTGAAATTAAAACGAGATCGTGATAATAAAGACTGCTTTCATTTCAGTTTGATTGAAACGGCAGGCTTTCGAGTTAAAATCTAGACGAATTTAAGACTTGAGTATATAGAAAAAACCGATACATCTTATAATCCAAAATACTGTATGAAAGCCGATGAGGGAACAAATAAGTATATTCTATGTTTCTTTTTCCAAGTAATAAGTATTACGGGTTCCATATGAGACCGTGAAAATATGAGGATCGATGTCTAAATTAAAAAAGTTTAAGGAGGTTACATAGATAACAGGCACTAATTAACTATTGACAAATTTACCCATCATAAACAGAAGAAACCCATCATCAAATTTACCCTTCGTTGTTGCTCTATAAAAGACCTCGCTCACTCAGCTGAAAACCCTCGAACTCATTTTGGATCCGCCGCTCTCTTTCGATCCCGATCCCCTCAAGTTTCCAAAATGGGAGCGGCGATCCTCTCCGATCTCGTCACTGAGATCCTGATCCCGATCGCTGCCGTGATCGGGATCGTGTTCTCGCTGGCCCAGTGGGTGATCGTTTCGAAGGTCAAGCTCTCGCCGGAGGAGCAGTCGACGGCTGCGCACAATAGCAAGAAGAATGGGTACGGCGACTATCTCATCGAGGAGGAGGAGGGGCTCAACGACCATAATGTCGTTGCTAAGTGCGCTGAGATACAGAACGCCATTTCTGAAGGTGAGATCTGGTTTTGTTTTTCTAAGCTGTAGTTAGGGTTTTGGTTAGATTTCAGCATGGTTATATTTTGCTGTAATTTTTGGTGTTCTTACGTAGCAGATCTCAATTGCTTTGCTTATCGAGAAGTAAAAATTTGATCTTTTGCTTGTTTTAATGGAAGAAGTTGTATTTCAATCGTTTCTTGTGGATTTTGTTGGTCATTAGAGTGGTAGTTGGTGTTAATTGAAAATATTGCCTAAAATCAATTAATTTGATAGGAGTCGAGGTATAGAAGTTTGAGATTGCGGAGTTTGATTTAAAGGCGGAATATTTTCTTCTTGGCTTCTTTTTGTTTAACGTTATCTCTTTAGTCAAAGAAAGTCTTATTTGTTGTGTTTAATAAAGTATACATTTGAAAAATGTGTTTTGCTTGGTACCGGCCTTTATGAGTATATAATAATAATAATTGCAGCTGGATCTGATGATGAAGTGGTTCCGAGGGCAGGGTGAGGCCCTGGAGCCTTAGACTTACCTTTTCATGCCATCAACTCAGAGCAACAACAAGAAATTGATAGGAATTATAGAGTAATTAGAGTAAAGGAGAGCTTTTATTTATCATCAGCCATGGTTTTTTTTGAGAGAGACCCCAAATTCTATTACATGCAAAGCAATGGGATAAAATTCCCCAAATTCTCCACACACAACAACCTCACTCCTTTCCTCTCTTCAGAGCAAAAAGACTTAAATAAAAATTACCATACTACCCCCTAATTGCACCACCTCCCAATTCAGCCTAACTAACTATGGACCCAACGCCAGCAGATATCCATGCCCATGTCACGTGAGCTTCAATTAAATTTGGGCTGGCTTATGGGCTATCTGTTTCTTTGATAATTCCCTGACCGTCTGCAACAATGGGCTTTAGTATTATGGTATTCCCTTTCACAGCCCACTCCCTCAGCTCATCTTCTCCTTCATCAGTGCTCTTTCCCGCCATAAGTTCTAGAGACTGCATCAATACTCCCTTCCTAGAGTTCGACCTTGCCTCAAGGTAGAATTGAAGGATTTTTTCCACCAACTCCCAATATGGCTCCCACGCGGCCTCTTCCTCCTTTCCCTCGCTCCATTGAATTAACACTTTAGATATTAACTTCCTTCCTTCAATCACAGCTCGTCGATCTAGGATGGAAAGTGGCCCAACTTTTGGGTTTTCAATAGCTTCTTCAAGAACAGGGGTTCTTGTTGGATCTCGATCATGGGCCCAATTTTCTTCTTCAAGAGGGAAACGTGAAACACTAGGTGAATATGCGCAGTCTCAGGGAGCTTGAGCTTATATGCTACAGGTCCTATCTTTTGGATCACTTGGAAAGGTCCATAGAATCGTGGTGACAATTTGTGCTGCCTTCGACCTCCTAGGCAAATTTTCCGATAAGGCTGCAATTTAAGATATATCCAATCCCCTATCTTAAAACTCCTTTCAATTCTATGTTTGTCTGCCTCCCTTTTCATCCTTTCCTGTGCCAGCTTCAAATTTTCTTTCTACATTGATGTACATGTCTAGCCAATAACTCGGTTTCTACAGCTTGCACTCTTGTGGTATTAGAGACCTGTGTGAAATTAGTAAGCGGGTGCCTTTCATAAACCACTTCATATGGTGTCATTTTGATAGCACATTGCCAATTTGTATTGTGCCAATAGTGCGCCCACGATAACCATTTGGCCCACTCCTTTGGCTTATGGTGACAAAAACTGCGCAAATAATTTTCCAAGCATCGGCTTACAACTTCGGTTTGACCATCTGCCTCCGGATGGTCGTATGTGCTATACTTGAGTTCAGTGCCTTGCATCTTCATCAGTTCACTCCAAAATTTGCTTTGAAACACCAGGTCTCTATCCGATATAATGGCTAAAGGCATGCCATATAATTTGCATAGATTGTCCATGAAGACATTGGCCACTTCTTTAGCAGTATGTGGATTAGATAGAGCGAAAAAATGTGAACTTTGAAAGCTTGTCAACCACCACGAAAATAGTACTTTTTCCTTGACCAAGAGGTAACCCCTTCATAAAGCCCATGCTAAGGATTTCCCAAGTTTGCTCGGGGATAGGTAAGGGTTGTAGTAGACCAGCGGGAGAGAGGCTTTCATATTTTGTTTGTTGGCATATATCACAGCATCTGATGTACTCCTTAACCTCGGCCTTCATATCGGACCAAAAAACCACCTTCATCAACCTATGCATGGTCTTCTTGAAGCCGGAATGACCACCTCGAGGAGAATTATGGTGCTCAAAGATGATCATTGAAATGAGTGGGGACCCAAGCTGAAGGAGAAGCCTATTTTTATAGCACTACAATCCTCCTAATTTGTTGTATTTGGAGCCATCCAACTCTCATGAAGCTGCTTTGTGATCAAACTCTAAATAAAATGGATTCGTAAGTACTCGGTTCTTCAATTATTTGACGCATGCTTCCTCAACAGTAGTAACTATGCATGAACCCCCTCATTATGCCTAGAGAGACTATCGACGGCCCTCTTCTTCCTGCCCTTTTTATACTCCACTCGATATTGACACCCGTGGAGTTTCATAACCCAGCTAAACTGAGCCTTGGCGTGCACTCTTTGCTCTAATAAATACTTCAATGGCATGTGGTCGGTTTTAATGATGAACTCCTTACCCAATAAGCACTGCCTCCATTTTCTGACGGCGAGAAGTATGGCAAGCATCTCTTTTTATATGTTGACAGATACAAGGACTTCCCTTTCAATTCTTGACTTAAATATGCTATGGGATGTCCATTTTGAATCAATACAAACCTTATACCTCCTCCAGAAGCATCACATTCGAGCGTGAAAGCTTCCGAAAAATTAGGGAATTTTAGTACCGGCGGTGTTGTTAGCGCCTTGAGGGTTTCGAATGTTTCTTGGGCCTTTTGACTCGATACATAAGGTTGTTTTCTTATGAACTTGCGATAATATCCCGTTAGGCCAAGAAATCCGCGCACCCCTTTCGGATTTTTTGGAACAGGCCAATCATTGACGGTCTTGATTTTTTCCAGCATCAACAGAAACTCCCTTTGTTGGTACTATATGGCCCAGGTACTCAATCTCGGTCCTCCCGAATTGACATTTACTCATCTTGGCATATAAGTCGTTCGCCCTCAAAACATCGTGGACAGTTTGAACATGAGATATATGAGAAACCTAATCTTTATTATAAACAAGGATATCATCGAAAAATACCAAAATGTACCTTCGTAGATAGGGTTTGATGATCTCGTTCATCAATGATTGGAATGTCGATGGTGCATTTGTAAGTCCGAAAGGCATAACGAGATAATCGTAATGCCCCTCGTGAGTTTTGAAAGCCGTCTTTGGTATGTCTTCTTTCACCACTCTAATTTGGTGATGACCGCTTCGAAGATCCAACTTGGAGAAAAAGTGAGTCCCGTGGAGCTCATCCAAAAGCTCGTCAATGATGGGAATAGGAAATTTATCCTTCACGGTGACTTGATTCAAAGCTCTTTAGTCAACGCACAATCGCCACAAGCCATCATTCTTCTTTATCATTACCATAGGGGAAGAATAAGGGCTGTTGCTAGGTCTTACCATCCCACTCTCTAGCATTTCGCTTACTATCTTCTCGAGCTCGTTCTTTTGGTGCCAAGGATGTCGATAAGGCATCTAGTTAATGGCCTTTGCATCTTCTACAAGTGGTATTCTGTGGTCGCAAGGCCTTTCTGGTGGCAGAGCTTTAGGCTCTCCAAATACATCCGCATGGTCTGTAAAGAAGCTTATGCATCTCTGGATGCACAAGCCAAGCATTTTCCTGGGGCTGGGTTTCATACAGATACAAAACTCACCCCTATTGAACATGCCCCAACACCTTATCCATCACTCTGCAACTCACTACCTTACCAGATTTGCCAGCTAGACCCTTTAAGACCAAAATTTGATCATTTTTCGGAACACCGAGAGACATTCCCTTCATATCAAAGCTCACATATTCATAGTTTTCCATCGAGCTCACCCCAAGCACCATGTTACACCCACACATCTCCAATATATAAAAATCTGAAACACACTTCAAGCCTTGACAATTGAATATAACATCCTTACATAGCTCTTGGCTTTGTAACTTCCCGTCTCCAACCGTGACATCGAATACAACCTCCTTGTCTATGGCTAACCCAGCTCGTTGCACAATTTTTGGATCGATAAATTTGTGGGTTGAGCCTGTATCGACCAAAGCACAGACCGCCTTGTGACTCAGATAAACTGGCAATCTTAGAGTCCTTGGAAAGGCTGCTCCCGAGAGTGCTTGCATTGAAATTTCTGGCCCAGACATTGGCTTGGCCTCTTCATTGACCTCTTCCTCTTCACTCTCAAGATTCAATCCACCTGTAACATCAACAACATTTTCACCCTCTCCTTGCACCTGTGTGTAGAAGTGAACTTCTCGTTACAATAATAATAGAGACCTTTCTGCCTTCTCTCCCACATTTGTTCAGTACACAATTTCTTAATGGGTGTTGTGGAGGCACGCAAGGAACTAGTTTGTGGAGAATTTTGATAGCTTTTTGAAGGAAATGACTTCATGGTTTTCTTATAGACTGCCAGCTTCTTTTCAAAGGCACAAGCTAATCGATATGCCTGTAAAAAATTTTGTGGTCTGGCCAAAACAACTTCATGCCTCAACTCCCCTTTTAATCCTGAAATGAAGCAGCTAAGCAAATGTTTTTCCGGCAAATGATCGTTTAGGCGGTTAATTTTGATGAACTGCTTATGATATTCTTGAACGGAGCCGGTTTGTTGAAGTTTAGTAAGAGCAATCATTGGATTATCAAGCAAGTCAGGCCCAAATTCATGAATAATCTCTTCTTTGAAATCCCCCCAAGTTACAATCTCTAACTTGTTTCTCTCCCACCACCGATACCATATGAGTGTATCATCCCTCAGATAGAACAATATATCCTATCCTATCTTCAAAATCAACTTCTTGAATACTAAAATAGTGTTTTGATTGATGGATCCAATTAGTAACTTCTTCTCCTCCACCAAAGATAGTCAGATCTATCTTAGGGTTTTTGGTAGTAGGAAATCAATTAGGGGTATACCTCAGATGAGGAGGTCGGTAAGGAGGAGCTGGGTTGAACGTCGATGTGGTGTCACCCTTCGAAGAAAGATTTGACCACCCTCGAGCTCCTGATGGGCCCCTTTCTTCATCCACAACCATACTTCCTCTCCGGTAATCATCAGCAGCTCCCCAAATTGTAGACTCAGTCTTTGCAAGGCTGAGTTCATCTTCAAGATTTGTACCTCTAAGGAACTCATCCTTCGGTCCTGCCTCGAATTCTGAACTACTAAATGCTTCTCCAAGGATGCGAGATTCCGATTGAATCCCCCAAATTTGTATTCGAGCTCCCGGATCTTGTGAAACTTGGAGCTGTCACTAGCCCAGACTTGCAAACCGGTTCTCCGATGAGGCTCGTGGCCGTAGCGATCTTTCGGATCACCAGCAGCGCCCCATGGGTTGCTCTCAAATTCGGAGTGTTCGTCGCCGTCCAGAAACACTGCAGCGGGCGGCTCTGATACCAATGAAGTGGTTCCAAGGGCAGGGTGAGACCCTGGTGCCTTAGACTTCCCTTTTCCTGTCATCAATTCAGAGCAACAAGAAATTGATAAAAATTATAGAGTAATTAGAGAAAAGGAGAACTTTTATTTATCAGCAGCTATGGTTATTTTTGAGAGAGCCCAAACTCTATTACATGTAAAGCAATGGGATAAAATTCCCTAAATTCTCCACACACAACAACCTCACTCCTTTCCTCTCTTTAAAGCAAAAAAGACAGAAAAATTACCATACTACCTTCTAATTGCACCGACTCCCAATTCAGCCTAACTAACTGTGGACCCAACGCCAGTAGATATCCATGCCTATGTCACGTGAGCTTCAATTAAATTTGGACTGGCTTGTGGGCTATCCGTTTCTTTGATAATTCCCTGACTGTCTCCAACAATGGGCCTTAGTATTGTAGTATTCCCTTTCACAGCCCACTCCCTCAGATCCTCTTTTCTCCTTCATCAGCGCTCTTTCCCGCCATAAGTTCAAGAGACTGCATCAAATGAACAGTTGAATGAATGTTTTTAGAGCTGAAGAAATTGTATCGTGGAGAAGATCATCTCTTTTGAACTTTATACAGATCTATGTTATTTTTGTATTAGTTATGCCATCATCTCGAATGAATTGTCCTATTGGGTAGTGAATTTACTAAATTTTTGCAAAAGGTTGAATCTTTGTGGGTAGCTTAAGAATCTGAAAGTTTCAATTTGCATTTCTGTTTCAATCAGTTTTGGCAGCTTGATTAAAGCTGTTAGACTAGGAATTGCTATGCTTTGTTCTACTTACTTGTAGTTTGCAATCAACACGACTGTTGCAGTCCTCATGGAATCACATCATTGATGAAATTATATAACACTGTTGCAGTCCTCGTGGAATCACTTGGATGTGTTCGTGCTATCCAGCGCTCTACAGAATAGAAGAAATTAATTGACCCAAATTACTTGAATTGAAGCCTTTGTTATAGTTGTTTTTGTGTTATAAATCAATAGATTAGTTTGCTTGATCAACAAATGTGATGGCGGCCTAGGGTAGGGGCCTTAAGCTGATGGCAGATGTGGTGCATTATTTCACCTATCCCCTCAGAATTTTTTCCACTACTCCTGGTAATATCCCCTGATATTTCTATACAAGAGATGAAAGCTGAAAAAACCTCAGTTAAAAACATATTTTATGATGGTAGTAGTAGAACCTTAAACTCAATAAAAATATCACAACTAAGAATTTGAACCTTTAGAAGAGATTCCATATTTTCTGTTTTCTCTCAAAGTTTCATCATTTTAAAAATAAAATTTATGGTGTTTTCATAATGTAGATTATTCAGTTCCTTTTTCTTTTCCTTGTTTCCCCTGTTGCATTCTCAAGTAATGAACAGCCAGTTTTCTTTTTATATGGATGCCATTTGATACTGTGGCCTAGTTAAGCCTTAGCCTGAGGATAGACTTTGATTGTTGCCTATTTCAGTATTTATCAGGGCAAGAGAAGGATGTCGTTCTTTGATTGTGATGATTGTTATTTGCTAAAATTATACACTTAGCCAGCCTGTTTATCTTTTCTTGAATGTGTATTTTTTGTGCCTAATATAATTCGGTTAAGTTAATCTACCACTTTCTTGTTATGGTAGTGAGTACTTCTGCATGACACAAAGCTTGTCATGTATGTGAACAGGAGCCACATCTTTCCTTTTCACGGAATATCAATATGTCGGAATCTTTATGGTTGCTTTTGCTGTGCTGATATTCCTCTTCCTTGGTTCTGTGGAGGGCTTCAGCACGAAGAGCCAGCCGTGCACCTACAGCAAGGACAAGATGTGCAAACCTGCCCTTGCTAATGCTATTTTCAGCACTGCATCTTTCTTGCTCGGTGCTATCACCTCTGTGGTTTCTGGTTTCCTTGGCATGAAGATTGCTACGTATGCTAATGCCAGGACTACCTTGGAAGCAAGGAAAGGCGTTGGAAAGGCTTTTATCACTGCATTCCGATCTGGTGCGGTGATGGGCTTCCTACTTGCTGCAAATGGGCTTCTTGTTTTGTACATTACCATTAACCTATTTAAAATATATTATGGAGAGGATTGGGAAGGTCTTTTTGAGTCCATTACCGGTTATGGACTTGGTGGATCTTCCATGGCTCTTTTCGGTAGAGTTGGTGGAGGTATCTATACCAAAGCAGCTGATGTTGGTGCTGATCTTGTTGGCAAGGTCGAGAGGAATATTCCTGAGGATGATCCTAGAAATCCTGCTGTAAGATATACCCTTCTCAAAATCTTTGATATTCTTTTTCACTATTTCTTGTGTTAATATGCTTAATGAATAATGATAATAGTTGCTTCCAGTTATAATTGACACTGATGTTGTGTTCTAATTTGCAAGAATTAGTGTTTTGTTATGCTACTTGACAGTTGATAGTGACTCTCACGATCAATTCACAAAGCACATGTCAAAATTAACTAGAGGAGAAACCAAATAAACCTAAAATTACCATTTCAAGAAACTAGTGGTTGGGTTAGGAATATTGAGGTCTTGCAGGTTCATTTTTTTTATTCACTATTTAAAAAATTAAACAACCAAAACAGAACTGAGAAAAATTTCAAATTCACTGATCTCATGAAATCAAAGAGACTAGGAGGCAATATGATTCACATGCTGGTTGTTTTAACATTCTAAGAAATACAGTATCAATACCACTAAAAGCCACTAACTTCCTGGATGCAAATTCATATTTTGGATCTAACTGAATTTCACATTTGTTTGCAAGTTCCTATATTCACCAAAGATTATTAAGAAGATACCAGATATCAATAGCTTTTCATTGCTCATGGTATTATTTATTTATTTATTTATTTATTTATTATTATTATTATTATTATTATTATTATTATTATTATTAAAACTTCACCAAGTGTTAGATGTCTCAAAACATGATGTACAAACAATATGTTACCCAATTTTTTTTGGAAAGTAAAGGCTGAATTTAGCTGAGGTCAAGTGATTTGCTTGTGCATATCCAATAAGGATACATGCTTTTAGGAGCCATACCAACCGAGTAAACCATCAAATCTAGTAATGGGTTTATATCTTGATCGATTGTCTAGTAATGGGTTCATATCTAGCTCCAATGCCTCAACTAGAGAAACTAAAGAACTTATAAGTTTTTTCGGTGTTGAAAATTCAAATAAGAATCATACACAGCTTATTTGAATTAAAGCATGAAGTTAAAATATCTGTGGTAAAGGATGCAAGTAAGATCTTGTTTGTGCTGCTTTATATTTCTCTATTTTGCGAATTGGTGATTTACCGGAAATTCTAATATACAGAAAGTCTTCTAAATTTACAATTTTATGACAGGTGATTGCTGACAATGTTGGTGACAATGTTGGAGATATTGCTGGGATGGGTTCAGATCTTTTTGGCTCATATGCTGAGTCATCCTGTGCTGCCCTTGTCGTGGCTTCGATTTCTTCGTTCGGGATCAACCATGAACTGACTGCAATGTTATATCCCCTTCTTATTAGTTCCATGGGGATCGTTGTCTGTTTGATCACCACTCTCTTTGCAACCGATTTCTTTGAAATTAAGGTAGTGAAGGAGATCGAGCCTGCACTAAAGAACCAGCTCATTATCTCCACCGCTCTTATGACTGCTGGAATTGCACTTGTCAGTTGGATAGCTCTTCCATCATCCTTCACTATCTTCAATTTTGGTGTTCAGAAGGAAGTGAAGAACTGGTAAGCAAACGTAACCCTAATAAAAACTCACAGTTTGACTTCAAATATCATCTTCTAATACATTGGGTTTGGATTGACAGGGAGCTTTTCTTCTGTGTTGCTATTGGTTTATGGGCTGGCCTCGTCATAGGCTTTGTCACTGAATATTACACAAGCAATGCGTACAGGTGAGCTATTAATCTTCTCTCTTTTCTATTTTTTCGCATGTTTTTCTATATGATCATTAACACAATTGTCTTATTTTGCAGCCCCGTTCAAGATGTTGCTGATTCTTGCAAAACCGGAGCAGCTACTAATGTTATCTTTGGTCTTGCTTTAGGATACAAGTCTGTTATTATTCCAATCTTTGCCATATCTATCAGCATTTTTGTTAGTTTCAGTTTTGCCGCTATGTATGGTATTGCTGTTGCTGCTCTTGGAATGCTGAGCACCATTGCTACTGGTTTGGCAATTGATGCTTATGGTCCAATCAGTGACAATGCCGGAGGCATTGCGGAGATGGCTGGGATGAGCCATAGGATTCGGGAGAGGACAGATGCTCTCGATGCTGCAGGAAACACTACCGCTGCCATTGGAAAGGTATTACCATTTGTTACATCTATTAATATCTTTACTATTAGGCATGTTATCAACTTTCAAGTACTAACGTTAGGAGTTGGGATTTAAGCTTGAATCCTATCAAGTGAAAATTATATGTTAGTGCATCATAATACAATATCCAATCTATATTCCACTGGTTACATGCGTGATCTTATTATCTAAATAGACCAAATTAATAAATTATTGTGATTTAATGAACTTTTATCATCCGATCAATGCTTTGGTGCCTTACAAAACGACATGAAAACCATTGTTTTGAGCCGTTCATTTTGCACGATGTTGATTCTTGTGTTATGAAGGTTCAAGGCATACGACCTTTTTGTATTTAGACCATGTAGACAACATCTAGCATGTATAACTCGAATGATGTTTTTTATTTCTAATTTTCTCCGAAATTGGTTATAATTTTATCAATGTCATACAAAATTACATGAGCACCAGTATTTTGAGCTGCTCATTCTGTAAGGTATTGATAAATGTGTAAATAAGATTTGGTTCATATGACCTTTTGTATTTATACCGCATAGACGCTTGAAGCATGTAAAAGTTTTCTTTTTTAATTTTGATTTATCCAAAAATGGGTGAATTTTGAAAATCTGATTTCTAACTAATGTTTTCGACTTCTAAATCCAACTGATGTATCCTAGCCATAATCGTAGTCAAAACCGTATCACCGTTCTGTCATATAATCGGAATGGACTCAGCTACAAATCAATTTTCTTTATTAACGGAAGTTGTCGTTCCTTTGTTCCTAGGGCTTTGCCATTGGTTCAGCTGCCCTAGTGTCCCTAGCACTCTTTGGTGCCTTTGTGAGCCGAGCAGCAATCTCAACCGTTGATGTCTTGACCCCAAAGGTCTTCATTGGTCTCCTTGTTGGTGCCATGCTTCCTTATTGGTTCTCGGCCATGACCATGAAGAGTGTTGGCAGCGCCGCTCTTAAAATGGTGGAGGAAGTAAGAAGGCAGTTCAATACAATTCCTGGTCTTATGGAGGGAACTGCAAAGCCTGACTATGCAACTTGTGTGAAGATCTCAACTGATGCCTCTATTAAGGAGATGATCCCTCCTGGTGCTCTTGTTATGCTTACTCCTCTCATTGTTGGAACCTTGTTTGGGGTCGAGACTCTATCTGGTGTGCTTGCTGGCTCTCTTGTTTCCGGAGTCCAGGTTAGTTGAATTTTTGTGACCTTCATAATTTTGATCAGCCATTTGTTTGTACTTGTGTTCATACTTAGGTGATGTATTTTGGTTTGTAGATCGCGATCTCTGCATCCAACACTGGTGGTGCTTGGGATAATGCCAAGAAGTACATCGAGGTAAGATGATTAATTGCAACTCATAATAGTATAAACTTGTTCACTAAATTTGACTTTTGGACTGAATGATTACTCATTATCCTTTGCCTTACATCCATAGTATTATCCTCACGCACCGTCTTCTCATTTAGTTTGAGAGATTGTCCTGTTAAGTGGTTATCATGATCAATTTTATCATTCATTTCTTAAAATTGCAAGTCTCAAAACATGCAGAATTTCTAAAACCTGTTTCTTTGTATAATACAATTTCTCAATACTATTTTTGTTGAAACATACAACTTTTTTGTCAACGTTTTCTGGCTGTATTGTTCAAGATTATCAATTACTAAGTATTCTATCTCTTGGAAATTAATTGAAAACTTGAAATGTGCTTTATTGGCTTTTAATTGTGCCTTGGAGATGAATGTAACCTTACAGCAAATTCTATCGTCTTTCTCCTTCCAACTTCTTAGACTTCCCCTTAATCTACGGAATTTGGACTTAATCTGTTTGTATCGGATATAGGAAGCCTCTTCCTATCATATTTTTCTTGATGACTCTGTAAAATTTTTATGGAGCCGTGGACCATAGCTGGTCCCATTTTCTAACAAAACATTTTAGATCTTATGCATTTTGATGATGAATGCGATCTTTTGTATCTCGTTTCTAAAGCAAGGTTGGCTTACTTATTTGGTAATATAGTAAATATATTTTATGATTGCTACTATCCCTTCCATGACTCATGACCCAAGCTCACTTCAATTTTTACTTCACTCCTGTTTGCTCTTCCAAATTCAAAATTTGCCTATATACATCGGCCCCATCTCTCAATTTTTACTTGTCACCATGCCAGGCTGCAACTTGAAACTATTTTTTCAATTTGTGTTTGTTCAGGCTGGAGCTTCAGAGCATGCGAGGACTCTAGGACCAAAAGGCTCAGACCCACACAAAGCTGCCGTGATCGGCGACACCATCGGTGATCCTTTGAAGGACACATCGGGCCCATCTCTCAACATTCTTATCAAGCTCATGGCAGTCGAATCCCTTGTGTTTGCCCCCTTCTTCGCCACACACGGAGGCATCCTCTTCAAAATCTTTTAAGCATTGATTTATATCAGAGTATCGAAGATCACATTGTGTCGTCGTGTTTCTCACGTGTTGTTTTGAGCGGTTGTGCCTGCTCTTTGTGTTTCTAGTTGTAGGAGTCCTTAAGTCTAGGTTTAGGTAGGTGACGATGATGATAAATTCGAGACGAGGCACAAGTTTATGATAAATGCTGAGTTTTTGTTTAGTTTCGCTGGCGGTCCTTTTGTCTGAAGCTCCTATGGAGTTGTCTGAAGCTCCTATGGAGTGAAAAGGATATTCATACTGTATCACATTTTATATTGCAGAATTGTTTGAGAATTGTCGGTTTCAAATTTTCAAGCATTATGCATGTTCATTTTGGTAGATGTTGAAGTCATGTTTTACAGATTCATGTGCAGGTAAGTTCTTTTCCTCGATATACAGGGCGGAAAGGTAGTTACAGTTGGCCGATACCGGACAAAATTTATGAAACCGCCTTGGGCTAAATAACAAAAGCCATGGCTCCTGCAAAGCTCCGAATTTTGCCTGCCTATTTCTCTTAAGCCATGTGAATTGGATACCTGAAGGCAAATAGAACATTAGTTAGCAATGGATGAGATCCAGCAAAGAGCTTTGATCAGGAGAAATGATGGAAACCTCAGAAGAGAACATTAGTTAGCAATGGATGAGATACAACAAAGAGCTTTGATCAGGAGAAATGATGGAAACCTCAGAAGAGTACAACGGCTTTCCAGTTCGAATGCCGAGGCTAACTTTGTAAGCAAAGAGAACAGAGATGGCGGACATTGGCATGAACTTCTTGAGAAGCTTCGCGTAAGACTGTTCGATTGAAGAAGATACAAAGAATATGAAGAAGACTATTGTTAGGTGGGTTGAAGAGAGGGCTTTACTGATGAGTGAGATAATGTGGCGACTGCGCTTCATTGAAGGCTGTTTAATGAGTTTACAAGGTAGAGATGATTCTGCTGCTGTAGCTTCTTCATCTATCAATAATCTAAAGGTATTGGATCTTTCATCCCTGAGTTCATTGGATCTTCTACAGCTCCATGGGTTGGGTTTCATTTAAATATTTTCTGTTTCAATCAATTTACAGGATGAAAACAAAACTGTTGGATTATTGGAAATTCTGTTACTCCAAGAAAGTCGGATGGTCTCTAGTCACATCAAAGTTGATGTTGATGCTTCTCAGGATCTTGCCTGGCATTCTTAATAGGATTTCAGATTTTTTTACTGTTGATTTTGTTTCCAATCCCACTTAATCCAAGAAACTCTCGAGATCATTGTACTTTCAGATGTTAGCAAACTAGTCTTGCCTGGTCAGTTTGCTGTCAGGATGGTCAGTTTCGGAAATTCTTGGATTTTTTTTACGAATGGTCAGTTTGCTGTCAGGATCTTGCCTGGAATTCTTGGATTTCAATCCCACTTAATCCAAGAACCAAACAGGCCCTTACGCTCCCCGCTCAGTCGTGTGGCTCGCTCCGCTCCTTTCAAAACCCTAGAAATAACAAAGCCACCTTTTTTCAATGAAAACCCTGATAGCAAACTGACCCATTTCGAAGAAACTCTCGAGATCGCCAATGGCGACTAGTTTCGCTCTCCGATCAATCCATTGCTCCTTCTTCCACCTCCCTTCTCATCGCTCTCCCCATCGCTTCTCTTCCGATCGATTTCTTGATGTTAGGGTTTCAGTTCGCCGCAAGAAACGAAGGAATCGAGTTGTTGCATGGCTGCAGCTCGAGGACTCTGAGGGCAAGGGTTTGGTCAGCGGAGATGAGTTGAGAAAAGGTCAAGAAACAGAAGGGGTGGATTTGAGTTTGAATGCGAGTGATGATGGGTTCGGTTGGAGAAGGTTACCGATGAGGTCTAAGCTTATTGGGACGGCTTCTCTTGCGTTTGTGGTCTGCGACATGGATAAGGTAAAAAAAAGCTATTTTCGAGTGCATAGTGATATTTAATATTTTAAGGTTTGAATTGGGAGCAATTTATTCCCATTTTCTTATTGGGTCATGTTTTAGGCGATTCAGTGGCTTGCGAAAATAAGTGTTAGCTGATTTAGTTTGAACTAATATATCCAACTTAAGTTATTGTGTGAATTTCCTTTTGTTTATTCATGAAAGCTGTTAACTTCTTTTGATGAGAACTGGTTTAGGTAAGATTAGCAAGGCACTGTTTCATGGCTCTTATATCCATTCCCCAGTTCACTAAAACGCCATGAACTTTACCATGAAGTGTATACATTGCACTAAATTGTCTGACATTATTTATCTTGACTAGTATTGTTGCTGCACTAGTCACCTTATTGTCAAATGACCAAGACATTATCCTTTTCCCTTTCAAATTTTTTAAAATTCTTTTATAAATTATCTCTTCCTAAATTTAATTTGATTGCTTCAAGATACATAATCATTAATAAAATGAGAAGAATTTGAAGGAGTGATGAATGGGGTTTTAAAAAACGACGACAACAACAACAACAACTGATTAAGAAATGGGCGTGTTAAGATTTTTACAAAAATAAAGTAGTCATCTATCGATTACATGACGACGACGTGCAGGGCACATAGGCAGTAACAAATTAAGAAAAATTTAAGCAATGGTAATTTGGTGCAGCAAATGTGGATAATGCCTTGTAATTTATTCTAATGTATAAAGATCATGGTAGTCATCTTAAACACAACGAAAGTTCATTGCGCTTTAGTATAATTTACTCTTAAATATGAATTTATTATACTGCTGGATTCATTTATAAAGGAACATTATTGACGCTGTCAAGTTGAGATCACTATTGGTTTTAACTTGTGTGACCATAAATCGCTAAACTATTAGCGAATTGCCATTTTGAACGGATGTTCTCAATTGGGGAACACTAGTGACCTAGATCGGAACAATTATTGTTCCGATCTAACCCAAAATCAAGTTTTGAAATTAAGATATAAAAATATAGAATTTGGGTAAAATTTATATTGTGAATTCGACAAAGATAGCTTTCGGTTTTAAATCTTTGCTTAGTGGCGGTTGTTGCAACCTGAGGGACGGTAATGGGGTAGGCCTTGAATTAGTCTCCTTTACCAGATATTAACAAAAGCACACACAATACATATCAACCATTGGATCACCGGGTTGGGGCTATAATGGCCATGCTCTCAGTACCGTATTCATGAGAGTTACTAGGGATCGGTCTCGTGTCCCACAATCACGGACTTCACGATTCCTCTCACATAGGCAAGCCCCCAAAGGTATCCGTGACGGGTATGATACCTTCCTCAAAACAGAGCGTTGGATTTATAAAGAGTTTAACTCAACCTAACCGATCACACTATATAAGCACCGTCACCATAAGGTATGATGCAGTGGCATTCAAATGCGCAACTAAATGCATCATGTGCTACTAATGAGAGCATTTCCAAAGATCAGTGCTCCACGAGCTTCACCCATCCGGTTTGTTTCTACCACATTGAACCAGCTTTGTGGGACAAGCTCAACACTCAGACAGGTTGGGTTCCCACCGTCGGTTATCTCCTTTATCGGCTTAACCTCACACCCCTCGATAAATATAAACCCTTATTGGACTTTATATTCTCGGGTCATATAAAGGCATAACTCACAAGGCTCTTGGCCTTATAATTGTAATGAACCTTTTTATGAGGTTTTGAAAGTCTCAGGTCGTATGGTGGCATACACGCCGACACACGACATTTTTCATCACACCTCCCGATCAGGAGAAAAATAAATATGTTTAGTGTACTATCATGAATGCAAAATTTAATATTGATAAAATGATGTCATCTATCGACAACATGCAAATTATCGGTGTTTTAAAAAGCAGAGGCATGAGGCGAAGCGTTCGACCCTCGGCTGGGCAAGGCATCGAGGCTTGAGGTGTGAGCTTCGCGATTTTCGTATTTTTATTAATTATAAATATAAATAAATAAAGAAAATTCAGATTATAAGATAATATTATGGTCTTGCTTTAATCATATGCCAAAACAAAGATGTCCTTAACATAATAAATTATGAATGTTAGTTAATAATTAATAATAATATAGTTTTATAGTATAATTTTAATTTTTAAATTATCAATGATTACTGAATCTTTGTTTACTTGTGTAGGGACAGAAGAAATATTGAAATGTTATGTGCTGCCTTATTAACCCAAAGCCCAAACCCAATAATCTATCTCTTTGTAACTCTCTTATTACAGCACCACAAAGAAAAAAAAACCTAGCGCTTTCTTGCATGGGTTCCCTGCGTCGCCAACAATGGAAGAACGAAGCTTTCTTCTCTTACAGCACCTTCGATCCTCGCCTTCTGGCCTCGATCTCGCAGCCAACTTGTGCAGCACCTTCGATCCTCGTCTCCTAGCATCGATTCCGCTGCCAACTTGCAATCTAGAAGACAATCCACGATCCAGGTTAGAATTTAAGCTTTTTCTGCTTTTTTCCAAACAAAAAAGCGTATGCTTCAAGACGCTTCCTGACTGAAGCGTATGCTTCGTTTGTCTCAATAGAGCTTCGTGAATGAAGCGTACACTTCAAGAGGTCTCGCCTTGCCTCTCCTTTGCGCTCCGAGGCGAAACCCTAGCTATTCATCTTGAGGCGCGCCTCAGAAACGCCTTCAAAAACACTGCAAATCATCATATAATGCACAAGAGAATGCAAATAAAATATTTGGGTTAAATACAACCGACCATTTGGAGTTTGCAAACCTCCTTTGCTCATTCTCAATGTGCATCCTTTCAGAACCAAGTCCGTACTCTTCCGAGAATTTCTCTACATAGAAATAAAACATTCATCATTAAAAGGTTATATATATGTGTTTTTTAATATAACTTTATTGTCTCAAATCTGTGTACTTTAATGACACAATTTGGCCGAAAAAATTTATTTGGAAATTATGGTTCTTAAACCCCATCTTATAAATACTTTATCATACATAAATAAATTGCAGATTTGGATTACTATTCCGACGTATGGACAGAGAGACTGTTGAAAAACACAGGCATATTAGCAAGGCCTCTATGAAATTAGAACTCGTCTAAATAAATATATGCTATGAGCTTAATTATTCATTCAAGGAATCCATAAAGCATTGCGATTGTAGATTGTCCCAATTAAATAGATTAGAAAATAAAAGTGTAATTAATTTTAATCCATAAATATGGACCTAGATGTAACAAAATATTCATGCCTTTCTAGAATAATTCATTAAACTAAATACTACTTAATAGCCATCAAAGGATGCTCTTAAAAAAAGCAATTGAGATTAACAAAGTAGCGGTAAAATGATAATACATTGATGGCTCCATTAGTATACCATAAAGTTTATTAATAAGAGCATCACTCTATTAATAAGAGCCTCTCAGGACTTAAAAGATATACAAAAGAAAGACAAATCTCAAAGATAAATTTAGAGGAGCAGAGATTAATTTATTTGGTTAGCAAACGACATGCAATATTTACATAACGTGGCTCAGAAACAAATCCGGTGAGTGTAAATAATTTCAATACGGTCAATATAATATTACCAAGAGATGTGGAGTTATCATATAAATATTTATATACATATACATGTATCTACTCAGCTGAGGAAAGCCATATATACATTGCTAACGGAGAGTAATTTAGATTCTTAAAATATTGGTGAAAAGCTTCAAAACGTGTAATCTATAATTTCTAATCACAATCTTAAACACGTATAATATTAACTTTTTTTGTATGTATGAAATATCATTATGGGACTAATTATTAATCTTCAGTATTAAAACTTTATCAAAACAACATTGCAGTGGAAAAAGAGGTAGACAAGATTTTTCTAATTGCGGCTAATAATCAATCTTAACTATGAAATATATATAGTTAAACAGTGGAGATCTTACAAATGGTTGCAACAAGTAGATGAACCAAAGAGAGAACGAAATTTATGCAAATTAACTGTGAGCATATGGACACAAATTAACCGGGCCATAACATTAAAAATGCTATACCATATAAACTTATGTTAACAAAGGTGAGTACGACAACTATGAACAAGAACTTTATGCGTCACGATGAATTTAGAGCCAAAACTTACATAAATTAAAATTATCTTAGTTATCCATAAATTAGCATCACTGATTCAAGGACAAAATCAAACTACTCTTATTTTTATGTTGAGTCTCTTTATTTTTAGACCGTTGTAAAGTTTAGCATAAAAATATATTTTTCGATTAGTTTTGCAATATAAAATAAATATAAAATTGATGAAAATAAATATAAAATTGATGAAAACAAATAATTAAGTAATCTGTAGGGTTAGGTGTGAACTGAATCTTTGCCTTAGGAATAAAGACTCTATCTCTCGTGCGACAACCATGGTGTCAATCTTCCCAGCGGTACAAAACCCCCATTGTTGGAGTTTCCGGTGGCGCACGGATGGTTGGGAGAAAGATCTGGTCGATACTTCAAATGCCCAATAAAGTAATACAAGGAAATGTGTAGAATATAAAATTAATAGATAAGTTACAGTAGCAATTTCTTTTTCTTTTTTCTCTGCTGCTAGATAAGATGTAAAGCTCACACATATATATGCTAAGTAGAGCTAGAATAATCATCAATAAAAGAAATTTTCTACATAAATGTAAATATAAAGAACCCATTCAATAGAATAGTGAATACGCCTATTATTAGAATATGAATCACATAGTTAATGGGGCAAAATGAATGATAGAATTTATAAGAAAAACTTCCATATAAAAGAATGCAATAAAAACTTGATCTTTTGTTTTAATAAAATTTATACATAAATGTTTCAACATTAAGAACTCAAGTTAAATGGGAATAAAATCAGCTTTGTGTTAATACTTAAATTATTCTAAAAATATATAATTCTTTTTTAAGAACTTAAATAGATAGTAAAGAAATTAAATTATTTATATGTATATAATACATAATGATTATTCCCAAAAATGGTAATTTTCAGTTACATCACTGTAGACGCTCCAGTGATTTGCGAATTTACCATCATAATCTTGCATTCTCATCATGCACATGCATCATATCATTCATCTCATTTTTTGCATAAAAATAAGTTTTTGGTATACACAGAGGCAACTTAAGTATATGGTTCAAGGTTCGTTCATATGACCAAAATACCCTTTTCAAGATGCTCAAAAATCCGTATCGCATTACACGACCCGTCATAAGGATTTTTGTAAAGGTTTTTAATGATTTATCATGAATTACCGAAGCATAAAATTCGAATAAACTTGTTAAATTCCTTGAGATTTGCATTAAACCCCCTTGAACTTTCAAGAATTAGCTAAAAATCACTTCCAACCAATTAATGAGTATTTTCATGATGTGATCGTCACATTTGACCATGTTATATCAATTGCGACCATTTCCGATGTGCAATTTCATCCGGAATCCATTAATTTTCCTAATCACCCTTTAATCGCCATTAACGGTTCCGATTTTTATTTTGTAATTCTTTAAGCCAAATGATATCATACTTTCCAGATCATCTTAGTATATTTATGAGAACACACCATAAAAATTTCAACTAAAATCGACAACGTTCACCTGATGAGTCAAAGCTCTCTTATTATTTTATCATTAAAATAATATGATGGGTCCATTGCCAATTTTCTTAATGGGTCCTCATAACTTGCTTAGATGACCCTCGACATAAAATTTCAAGTCATTTGAATATCGTTTGCTATTTGGTTTGAATATGAGCGATTATGGGTTAATTAAGCTAATCGTTATTAAACACTGGATTAGTGATAATTAATTCCTACTTGACTTGTCAAACCTATGGCATAGAATTCTCCCCTAAAAGACCATTAACTTAACCTGCATCCCATGAACATTACAACATGCATCTTATTCACATAAAAGCATACCCAACTTTAATTTTTTGCTTTATTAGGAAATTGCATGTTCACTATGAAATAAACCTGAGTGATGATGGAGATCGGTTCATTTCTACAAAAATCTCAACCATTCCACTCTCTCTAATCAATCACAATCCTACATTTCATATCTTAACCACTCCCTCTCTACGCCTTCACTCTCAATCTTTTCTTTTGATATCTTCAAAAGCTCATGCCTCCATCAGATCTCAACTGAAAACAACCCTTAGTTTAGCATAGAAAACCCAAAAAACCCAACAAAAATCTAAAAATCCCAAAAAAACTATAAGCCAGAGAAAGAAAGACCAAATCTTTCCCATTTAGGATTAGGATTTAGGAGTGAAGGCCCTATCTTTTAGTTCTAAATTGTCTAGTTTAAGTTGGAATCCTTCAAACAACTTTGAAAAATTGGAGATCCAAGATCCCCGCCTTGTGTTTTCTTTCCTTTTTATGCATTTCTAGCTTGTTTTCATTGTTTATGTAAGTAGAATTGTTCTTCTCTTTATATTTCCTTCTTGATCCTCTTTCTTTTTACTTGAGACAGATCTATTTGATAAAGAGAAGAGGATTCGTCCTAAAACTCTCTTCATAGATAAAAAAAACTCCAAAAACTAAAAAAATAGTTAAATGGTGTAGTTCTTCAGTTTTCTTCTTGTTTTGTTTCATTTCTTCATGGATTTTGATTAAAAAAGCGAGGAAATGATTATATCTTAGGACCCTATGTTAGAAAGCTTTTGTAAATCAAATTCCAAGCAAAAACACAAAATTTGAGAAGAACGCTTGTCGGCGGAATACCGATATACAGTTTTTCTGCGTAGTCTGTGCATTTTCGACCATATCTCACTCTACAGATCTTCAAATCTATTGAGACTTGTTTTGTTGGAAAGTAGACTCGATAAGCTTTTCAATGGTGCAAGTTTCATCGAATTTGAAGCTCAGGATTGGGAGATATCGCTGTTTGAAGTTGCTTCTATTACATTTCTAGGCTGCCGTTTTTTGCCCAGGTACCTGAGCGCCGTTTAAAAAGGCGCTCACGTACCCCGCAACCCCAGACAACCACAGTCTTGATTTGTAAGGGTCTTTTGGCATCTGTTTTGCCTTGCTTTGGTCTTTCCCACAGATTTTGTATCTCTAATACCTCCATATATGCATACTTGTGTTGTGTGGGAGTATTTCGACGCCAAACTTTGAAAATCTCCTTCAAAACAAAGCCTTTCAAAGCCGAATCGTGCCCGATTGGGGTATTCTTGCGGGTAGCTGATTCCGTCGGGTTTCCGCTAAAATACCGCGATTCTTTATCCTTTTTTCTACAAACGATCCAAAAAACTCTTTATGTTCTAGAGCTACATTTTCCATTTTATATAAATGTATCGAAGAAAACTACCCTTATTGTACTGCGTTCTATGGCTAGTAGTGTTGGAAATAGTCAACAGTAAGATATTTCTCAGATTAGTTAGAATCTGTTTGTAATAAAATCTGTTAGAATCTGTTTGTAACTTCCTTATTTTATTGTTTTCCTTATATCTTCCTATACTTGTGTAACAATGTTATAAAAAAAGCCTCTCTATATACTGAATTTTGTGTGAAAGAAAGTTCAATTCGCTTATATGGTATCAGAACGGTAAAACTTTCTCCAAAAATAAAAAATCACCATTTTTCCTCAATCAAAAGAATCCCAGTTCCTTTTTTTCCAGCCATAATGTCCTCCATCACAGAGACTGAAGTATCTTCCGTCTATCAACCAACATACAGGTCCGGAACTCAAGAGGATCGGAACACCAGCCAGAGTCCTTTACAAAAACAGGCTTTGCAGACCGAGTTCGATGGTTCTTAGGAGTCAAAAATCAACTCAGGATCGCCTCCATTCACAAAGGAACAACTGGAGCACCTGTACAAGTTTTTTAATTCCACCACAGACCCGTCAACACAACCCTCTTGTTCTTTAGCCCAAATCGGTAACAATCACCCTATCTCTTTTTCATATATCAATCAACTTCCTTGGATTCTTGAATCTGGAGCTATTGATTACATGACCAGTTGCTTCACATTATTTTCAACTTACACACCCTATGCAGGAAACAAAAGGGTCAAAATTGCAGATGGTTCGTATTCTGCCATAGCCGGCCAAGGAATCATCACAATCTCTCCTTAACCCTTCTTAATGTTTTACATGTTCTAAAGCTTTCCCGCAATCTGATTTCCATTATAAAGCTAACTCAAGACCTTAAGTGTCAAGTTAAATTCATATCCTCTCATTGTGAAATTCAGGTTCTGGACTCGGGAACGATGATTGGCAATGTTAGGACCAGTGGAGGTCTCTACTTGCTTGAAGAAGGATCGCATCTCAATAAGTCTGCATCTAGTTTGTGTTCTCAGTCCATATTTGTTTCTCATGACAATGAATTAATTATGTTACATTTTCGTCTAGGTCATCCTAGTTTCCATTATATGCAGTATTTGTTTCCAAAGTTGTTTCGGAATAAAAATCCTTCTCAATTTCAATGTGAAGTATGTGCTTTTGCCAAACACAAAAGGGCAATTTATCCACCTCGACCGTATAAACCTTCAGCACCGTTTGCCTTACTCCATAGTGACATTTGGGGACCATCCCGTGTTTTATCTGTCTTCGGAAAAAAATGGTTTGTTTCGTTTATTGATAATCATATTAGAGTCCTTTGGGTGTTTTTGCTAAAAAAGAAATCAGAAGTTGAACAAGTTTTCAAAACCTTTTATGCCATGGTTGAAACACAGTTTAACACAAAAATTCAGAATTTTCGAAGAGACAATGGACGAGAATTTTTGAACGAAACCTTAGGAGATTTTTTTGTAAAGAAAGGCATCATTCACCAAAGTTCTTGCATTAACACACCGCAACAAAACGGTGTGGCTGAAAAAAAATAAACACATTCTTGAAATTGCTAGGGCATTATTATTCACCAACCATGTTCCAAAAATATTATGGAATGAAGCAATTTTAACAGCAACCTATCTTATTAATAGAATGCTCTCGAAAATTCTCAATTTTAAAGAACCTGTTGCCTTGTTAAAATCCCTTTACCCTCAAAGCCGTCTTGCAATCTCGGATCTGTCTTTGAAAATTTTTGGTTGTACCGTGTTTGTTCACGATCACAACCCCACTAGGGGCAAACTTGATCCAAAATCGAAAAAATGTGTTTTCATTGGCTACGCTACGAATCAAAGAGGGTATAAATGTTTTGATCCTTTATCAAATAAAATATTTATCACAATGGATGTGTTGTTTTTTGAAAATAAATCTTTTTTTAAGCCTCCTCTTCAGGGGGAAACAAATAGTGAAGACTCGGTTTCCATAAAAAATAATCTCTCAAAAATAATCAACTTAATCCCACATACAAATTCACAAGATCTAGATTTTTTAAATCAAGACATTTTAGACCAGTCTTTTGAACACCTGGCAAACCAAAACAGTGAAAATTCACTGGATACTAAAAAAAAGGTCCTTGAAAACTCAGAAAATATGTCTGTTGAAAACTCGGTTCCTTTATTAGAAAATCCGGAAAAATCCCATAAAAATAGGAACACACCACCGACTCCTAAAACAACTTGCCCCGCGAATTTAAATCCACCAGAAGCTGATGTGGAAATTAAAACTTACAAAAGGAAACAACGTGAAACAGGTCTGGAAAAAACGCAACAGGAGCATTTAATTGAGAGATTCTTCTCCACAAGCAGAGGCCGACTCTGTCCAGCCCCACCAAGAATCCGACTCGAGAACAGAACCGGATCACAGTGAGCTGGATCTTTCCATAGCCCTCCGAAAGCCCATAAGATCATGTACTAGTCGTTCTTTGTATCCAATGTCAAAATACTTCGACAGGGTGCAAATATCTAAATTTCAGCTCGCCGCAGGCTCAGAGGCATCCATTTTGTTTTCTCAAATAATCTCTCACCCAGTTTTTCAGCCTTTACCTCTAATGTGTCTGTTGTGGAGATTCCAAAAACTGTACATGATGCTCTGAGAGCTCCAGAGTGAAGAAAGGCGATTTTCGAGGAGATGAATGCATTTGAGAAAAATCAGACTTGGAACATGGAGGAGCTGCCGAGAGGAAAGAAGATTGTAGGATGCAAATGAGTATTCACACCAAAGTTTCGTGCAGATGGAACCCTAGAACGATATAAGGCGAGGCTCGTTGCTAAAGGGTTCACTCAAACATACGTGATCGACTACACAGAGACTTTTGCATCTGTGGCTAAGCTAAACACGATCCGGATCTTGCTGTTAGTTGCAGTAAATCTCGATTGGCGACTTCAACAACTAGATGTGAAGAACGTGTTTTTGAATGGAGACCTGGACGAAGAAGTGTACATGGAACCTCCGCCGGGGTTTGAAAAAGGGTTCGGCTCCAAAGTGTGCAGATTGAAAAGATCACTTTACGGTCTTAAACAATCTCCACGAGCTTGGTTCAAATGCTTCCATCAGTTTGTGAAAGGGCAAGGATACAATCAGGCTCAGGCAGATCACACCATGTTCTACAGAGTCTCGAGATATGGAAAAATTGCAATACTAATTGTTTACGTTGATGACATCATTGTTACAGGAGATGACGAGAAAGAGGTTAACCAGTTAAAAGGAAGTCTCGCCAAGGAGTTCGAAGTAAAAGACTTGGGAGAATTGAAGTATTTCTTAGTTATGGAAATTGCTCGAAGTAAGAAAGGTATTGTCGTGTCTCAACGGAAGTATGTTCTCGATCTTCTCAAAGAAATAGGGATGACAAACTGCAAACCTGCGGAGACACCGATAGATCCGAATAAAAAGCTCGGAGAATTTACACAGAGCCCGTCAGTGGACATTCCACAATACCAGAGGTTAGTGGGAAAATTGATCTATCTCTCACACACGTCCCGATATCACTTTTGCAGTGAGTATGATAAGCCAATTTATGCACCCACCTTAAGAAGAGCATATTGATGTAGCATATAGAGTTTTGAAGTATTTAAAGGGCGCACCAGGAAGAGATTTATTCTTCAAAAAAGGCGAGACTCGCAGCGTCGAAGTACTCACTGACGCGGATTGAGCAGGTTCCATCGTAGACAGGAAGTCAACTTCAGGGTATTGTACGTACGTGTGGGGCAATCTAGTTACATGGCGGAGCAAGAAACAAAGTGTCGTGGCAAGGAGTAGTGCGGAGGCAGAATTTCGAGCCATGCCCAAGGTATTTGTGAAGTTCTGTGGGTTCAACGGGTACTACAGGAAATAAAGCGGCCTATAACTCAGCCATTAAAACTATACCGCGACAACAAAGCTGCCATCAGCATAGCACACAGTCCCGTACAGCATGACAGAACGAAGCATATTGAAGTAGACCGCCACTTCATCAAGGAAAAACTGGATACCGGTATCATCTGTATCCCCTACATTCCGACAAAAGAACAAACTGCAGATATCTTTACAAAGGGACTATTCAAAGCAGTGTTCGAGGGACTCATAAGCAAGTTGGGCATGATGGACATCTACGCACCAACTTGAGGGGGTGTTGGAAATAGTCAACAGTAAGATATTTCTCACATTAGTTAGAATTTGTTTGTAACAAAATCTGTTAGAATCTGTTTGTAACATAATTTGTTTGTAACTTTCTTATTTTATTGTTTTTCTCATATCTTCCTGTACTTATGTAATAAGACTATAAAAAGAGTCTCTCTATATACTGAATTTTGTGTGAAAGAAAGTTCAATTCGCTTATAAGTAGCGTTCCCATTCGTTCTGCATATCTAAACATTGTCAAACTTTTTGATGAAAACTGGTTTTTGTAAGATTAGCAAGGCACTGTTTCATGTCTTATAGCCATTCTCCAGTTACTAAAACACTATGAACTTTAGCATGAAGTGTATACATTGCACTAAATTGGCTAACATCATTTATCTTGACTAGTATTGTTACCGCACTAGTCACCTTGTCATTAGATGACCAAGACATTCTCATTTTACCATATCAAATTTTGTAAAACTCATTTCCCTCGTTCTTTTTAAAAACTATCTCTTCCTAAATCTAATTTGATTGCTTCAAGATATAGAATCATTAATAAAATGAGAAGAAATTGAAGAAGTGATGAAATGGGGGGTTTTAACGAATTTGCAAAGATAAAACAATCATCTACCGGTTACTTGACGACGTGTAGGCAATACAGGCAATGACAGATTAAGAAAAATTCAAGCAATGGTAATTTAGTGCAGCAAATATGGATAACGTATGATATTTTATTCTATTGTATAAAGTTCATGGTAGCTTTCTTAAAAAACAGTGAAAGTTCATTGCATTTTAGTATAATTTTAAATATGAATTTATTATACTGCTAGATTCATTTATAAGGATCATAATTGAAGTTGCGATCACTATTGGTTTTAACCTGTGTGACCACAAATCGCTAAACCATTAGCGAATTGCCATTTGGAACGGTGGTTCTCAATCGGGGAACACTAGCGATCTGGATCGGAACAATTATTATTTTGATCCAACTCATTAAGAACTTAAGTTAAATCGGCATAAAGTCGACTTTGTGTTAATGCTTAAATTATTCTAAAAACTATCTAAACACTACATGTTTTAAAGCTACGGTTTCCATTTTATATATGCCTATAAAAGAAAACTACTCCTATTGCACCATGTTCCATAACAATTGAAAATACCGTAGAGGGGTGAATATGGTAACTACATGTTATATGGCAAATTTAATAACTTAATTACTATATTGTGTTTTGATTAATAAGTTTATGTGGAATAATCTAAACAAATTAAATAATAAAACTTATTGCAATAATCAAAACAACACAGAAAATAAGATTAGAGTCAAGAGCAATGCAAACATAGGAGAATTATTGACTAGGGTTCACCACTCCTAGTGGCTAGTTCCCGCCTGAGGCTTCACAGGATTTTCCACTATTTTTAAAATGTGAAGAACACGATCTCTCTTCACAAGGATGTGAAAAACACAATCCCTCTTCACAAGGATATCCCGCTTGAACTTGCGATTCCTTTCTAATCCGCAATTCCCTAGGAAAATCCATTTTCCTCTCGAATCCGTGATTCTTTAGGAAAATCTCTTTTTCCATTCCAAATTCGCAATTCAAATAATGAGAGACCTCTTCTCTCGTAAGGAAGAATATCCAACCTTCAAGGATTTACAATCGTTTACAACGACGAAATGCTCACTCACAATCCTATGATCTCAAAAGATTAATACCAGTTTAGCACGAGAATTGTTTTGAGAGATTATTACAAGTTTAGGCTCTAGAGGAAATGAGAGAGAATAAGAACTTTTAGGCCCAAGAAGAAGACAATTTCTCAATGAATTGATCAATGAATGCATGTCCAAGTATTTGATCTCTAGGATATTTATAGGAGTAGAAAGGGGTAGTTATTATAAATGCCAATAACTTTCAAAAACAGTTAATAACCGTTGGAAACGTTTGGAATCAAATTGGCGTAAATATCCGCTCATTTGAATATTCAAACAAAAAATAACTGCCAAAAACTGCCAAGGAAGACGTCACGCCTATTGGTCAAGAATTTCTTAAGGAGATATGTTTGTACCAGATGTCTCTCTTGAGAGATAAAAACTGATATTTTGAAATTTTCTTTAGCAGGCGTATGTACCAGACGTCAGCAGTTCAAAAGTATCTTAAGGAGACGTCTGCTGAGACGTCTCTGAGAGATAGAACAGAAAGTTGAAAACTCTGGAAATTTCCTTCTACAGGCATCTGGTGATTCAACATTTCTTAAGCAGACGTCTGGTACAAACGTCTGCAGTCTGACTTGTTTGAATATCTGTTTTGAAAGTTTGAGCAGTTTGAATTCCAACGGATATATTAGACGTCTCTTGATAAGAGTGGAGACATCTGTAGAATAGAAATATATTGGAAATTGGTTTCTAGCCTTATGAGATCAACACTAGACTCAATAACACTTATATCTCCTTTCTTCAACTTGTTTCTTCTTTGGTTTTCATTTTCTTGAGATGTTATTTTGAGACGTCTTTGTTTCTTGATTAAGCTTGCATCATGTTCTTTGCTTGCGTCAAGTCTTCATGCCATATCGACATTTTGAGTGCGAATCTTATTGTAGACAATCTTACTTGAAGTTGAAATATTATGCGTGTTGTACTCAAGAATAAAAATTTGGAAACGTCGTTAGTAACATATGAATTCTTTAAATAAAGTTTTGTTCTAAATAATCAAAACAGAAGATCGCATGTCACAAGTGTCAACAACAATTAGCGTTCCGTGTTTCCGTTTTAGTTCCGCATACCGAAACATTCCGCATTATGGGTTACATAGGTTTTAACATTGCTTGATTTCCGTAGGTTGCAAGGTAAAATTTTTCTATTTATATATCTTAAACATTTATGCTATCTTTGAATCCTTGCTAATAATCATCTTTTCTTCTTTAGATAATAGATAAACCATATAATCACTGGTTCTATTTGATGCCTCAGGTCAACTTAAGCATTGCCATTATCCCTATGTCACATCAATCTGGATGGAATTCCTCTACTGCAGGTCTTGTCCAATCTTCATTTTTTTGGGGCTATGCCTTGAGTCAGTTGCCTGGAGGTTGGCTTGCCAAGTTATTTGGTGGAAGATTGGTTTTGAGCAGACAAGCATTTACATTTTGTGTCAATGAGAACAAATTATGGATCACAAATGCGTATATTTGCTTTGTGCTCTATTGTATATTTCATCTTTAGACAATATGTACAGGTTCTGAGCATGTCTTGACTCAGATACAAAGTTTAAACCCCTGGAGGGAACAGGAGTTCGATGACCGTCAGATATGAAACCATACTCTGGAATGTTGTTGGGGTTTGTTCAATTATTACTAAGTCTAGAGAATAGTTCAACCATTTCTTATTGTTATTTAAGATGAGGATTAAATACATTCACTGAGGGATGGATAAATTGATTACAATTTCATTCATGTATTTCTGGCACAACATGACTGTTCTCTGTTCCCATCAATAATGCTATATGCAATAAGACTCTTTTCTTTAATCTTGTGATCAATTATTTCATTCCATGTTCACTACTGGTGTTGAAAATGCAGCAAAGTGCTTAAAATTGGGGTGCTGGCCTGGTCGTTGGCCACAATACTCGTTCCTTTTGTAGCAGGGTTTATGCCTGGGCTGGTCTTGTCAAGAATTTTGGTATGCGACACTGTCTTCAACCATGTTATCCTTTTCTCTTTATATTTTTTTGAACTTGCTTTGTATGTTAGAAGCTTATGTACCTTCATATCTCTAGCGTATTCTGTTTCAAGTTTCACCTCGGTATCACTCTAGAAGCATACTGTCTAATTTTCAAGAATGCTTGCTTTTTCCTTGGTAGGTGTCATGAGTTGACCTGACTCATTAATTTCTGCATATTGCTGTATTTACGATAACGGAATCTTCATTGACTCACATTGTAGCTGACATTTAAAATTATGAATTATTGAGGAAACTATAAATATGATCAGGAAGAATGACCAAGATATTTCATATGAGAAAAATAGAACATGAATCTCTTTTAATGAATGATTGGCAAGGGTTAAAGGGTGTTGCACCTCCTGGTGGTGATCATGATATCTTTACGCCCTAAAAAGAAAGCAATAAACTCAACCAATTTTATTAAGAGATAATACATCTCAATTTATACACCTCATACTCATAACATAATAAGCTGAGAACTAATGATCCTAACTATCTAACACACCAATGATAATCTTAACAATATAGATCAGAACTTATCAGGTCTATGATAACCACAATATCTATTACAGTCCGATATCTCAGAATCTAACAGCCTTCCTCAAACTCACGGTGAATAACTGTGTCACGCCCCGCTTCTCAGAGTACGCTAGATTGGGCACGTGACATAGCCAACCATGCTACCTGTGGGTAGGAAGTATCCATCCACAGTCACATTACGGCTGTAGAGATATCAAGAACGAGACAAAACTATCTAAAACATGTCCACAATCCAGAATAATAAGAGTCAATGATAAATAAATGCGGAAGCAAATGATCCAATACAATAACGGAAAAGTATGTCCCATAATGCGGGCTCACATCTGGAAATAAAATGCAGGAAATAAAACTAACCACTACTGGACTCACAACTCAGCCTGCTGGCTGAAATATTCCTGCTCGGACAACGACAGTGGTAGAGAATCTGGGACATGCAAAACCCAGACGTCAGTGCGTCAAGTCAACAAGTAATATAATATGAATAGTGTAATAGGCAATGCAGAACTAAACATGACTAAAGCAATAATGTGAAACAAGCGGTGCAGGGTAATGTGCAGTGGGTAACTAAATTGTTCTATCGGGTTTCCTAGTCTAAAGTCTTTGAAATCAATTTGATGAATCGTCGATGTAACTCAATAGTATCCCGTACATACCCGGGATCACGGCCACAGTATTCTCGGCTGCAGCCGAGACATGCCGCTAGGCACAAACAGGAATGTGTACACTCGATAGTATCCCGTACATATCCGGGATCACGGCCACAATATTCTCGGCCGAAACCGAGACATGCCGCTAGGCAGAAAACATGAATGTGTATACTCGAACAGGTAGTGAACTGTCGAGTTACAAGTCAGGTTCACCTTTGATTTCCCCATACCCCCAAGTTATATGTGTCAAGTCAGGTATTCAGAAATCAAGAACTAATGCCAACACAGGATCAGGTAACAGCAGGTTTGTCTGGATAGACAACAGGAATGGTCCATGAGGACTACATGTCAGGTTTGTTGGCATTAGGCACGAGATCAGGTAACATGTCAGGTCATGGTACATCAGGTCAAGTCAATAGTAAACGGTACTGTGTCAGATGTATCATATAAATACCATGTGTGACAATGTCAATCAAGATGTAACGATATCGTGGGTGTACTCACAAACAGATATATAAGCAGCATCATATTCAAATCAACGCGTTAAACAACAATCGCAATTATTATCTAGCTGTACAATTTTCAATTGTGTTAAATAGATAGTGTCAATATCACGTGAATACAGGACGGTAAACGTAACTGCTGTAATCAGGTTAATAATATAATGAGTGTTCCAAGAATGCCACGGCAAGTATAATCTGTTTAAAGAATGCAATTGTAATTTAGCCGGTTATGCATATTTGATAAACTAAACTGGAAATAAAGCATCATAGCAGTGAATCAAATGCAATCTATCATGTACGGGTTTATCAGGAAATAGTTTATTTGACATGCTACTAGGGTTAAACATGAAGCGAGGTATGTGAGGTGATTACTAAATAATATATCATTAAACCACACATGAATATTAAGGCAAGTTATAAAGTGGTAATAGCATGTAGCAAGTATCGAATACTTGCCTCGACGAAACGACGAACACGAGAACGGAGGCGCGAACCCACGCGACACGATAACAGCAAGGGCTCGGGATGATCTGGACAGAGATGGATGCTCTCTCGGCAACCCGGCAGCGAGGCGATCGGTGCCGTCGAGATCACCGGCGGTTCAAGCCGCGACGGTGACGACAACGTGAAGGGTTTCGGTAGAGGTGATCGGGGAAGGTGCAGAATCGGTCGGTAGAGGTGGTGTTGGCGTTCAGGGGGTTGCTGGGAGGCGAGGAGACGACGGGTGGTCGGTGGTGATGGGTTTTCTGGCGAGGGTGAGGTTGCAGGCGATGGGTGGTTGCCGGCGGCGACTTGACGACTGCAGGGAGATTCGCAGGTGGCCGCGGCTGCGCAAGGTGCTCGGGAGAGAGGAAACAGGGTCGGTTGAGGCGAGGAGGCGGAGGCGAGGGCGACGGTGGCGCTGGCGCCGGCGTCGGGGCTGCGGCGGCGACGGTGAGGGCGGCTAGGGTTAGGGTTCACGGTAGGTTTTTACTTTCGCGTTCTGTAAATATGAAGGGGGGGAGAATATATATATATAGGGAAGAGAGAGAGGGTTAGAGAGAGAGAGATAGAGAAAGGTAGAGAGAGAGAGATAGATACGAGAGATAGAGAGAGAGGGATTAAGGACGGGGCCCACGGGGTTAAGAACCCCGTGATTGGCTGAGAGGTTTTGAAAGAAATATTAAAGAGATTTAATAGATTTTTAAATCTCAAGTTAACAGTAAGATTTAAGAATATAATATGGTTTCGAATATTTTATTAATTTGGGATTTTGGCGCTAAATGAAATATTTCCAAATCGTGCCCGGGTTGGGTCCAAAAATTTGAAATTTAAATAATAGGATTTTAAGCGGGTTCCAAATTTTAAAATGAAATGTTTTATGATTAAAAAGCATACCCCAAAGTCGGACACCTGTACGCGCGCGTAGTCGTCCAAACTCGCCCGTTTCACCGAACGGGACGAGAACTCGATGCACGGACGCTACCACGCGGTTAGGGGTGTCGAGTAGGCCAAGATAGATATTTTTAATTTTATTTTAGGTGCTAAAATTTGTTATATGCAGAAATGACCTTTCCAGATAAAATTTCACGGTAAGTGTCAAACAGGCAAGCTAAATGAAATGAGTAATATCTAATGCTCAACCAGTAACAGAAAATAGTAGTATTGGGCTCGGGTGTTACAAACTGAGAGTTTGGATAATATCTTGAACCAAAATATGCAACTTGTAGAATGACGGAGAAGAACAACATATCTAATGCACCGAGCATGGCGGACTTATGCTTGGTCTCTTTCGCGGATTGCAAGCTGGACTAACTAACCTGCAATGATGCTGTCCATAAATCAAATTATTTCGTGGATCGGATTTCGCTTGACTGCCCATGACTCCATTACGTGTGCTCGGGGTAGAAGTTTTGTATAAATGTATCGCCATGTTATTAAGTATTTTACTTTAAATTCTTTTCACTATAAGAGGTGGAATAGAATAACCCGGTTGAAGTTCTTTCGCTGGAAATGCTATAGGAAGAAGATCATGCTCCAAGAAGACGTCATAAAAAAAGAATAGTGCTTGGACTTGATATTGATGGAGAATCAAACCGAGAGAACTCATTTCTGAATTAGATATTTTGTGTAACTTTATTTATTTGGAATAATAAACTAGTGTGGATCGGGCCCTTGGCTCAAATAATATGATAATAAAGTAATAAACTCGATCAATTTTATTGAGAGATAAATCATCTCAATTTATACACCTCATACTCGTAACATAACAAGTTAATAACTAATAATCCTAACAATCTAAAATATCAATCATAATCTTAACAACATAGATCATTTATCTGATCTATGATAACCACAATATCTAATGAAGTTATATACAGATATCTCATAATCTAACACACCCCACACCTTCCTTTACATATCGGTATGTAAAATTCTGGAACCATGCAGAGTTATTGTGTAAGACATTCCAATGTTCAAAAAGACATTTAGTTTCGTCTTGGCACTTAAACTACTCTTAGGAGCTCTTTTGGTGTGCCACAACAGAAAATGTAGCATCTATTACAATTTTACACCTCCAAATCCATTGTTTGGTTGTTGGTGGATGATCTCTATTTACAAAGAAAAAAAATATTTTGGTTGAGGGGGGAAATGTGGAAACATAACATTTATTGTGAATTTGCGAACGAGAGAAATCAATGGAAGGGATGATTAGCAAACCCCTAATTACCTCTATCATCATATGTTTGAATTTGCAACTTGCAAAAAATTGTAGCATTTGCAACTCAATTTTCAATTCTTGTTAAGATATTGCTAACCAGAATAGTAATGGACTCCCCCCCCCCCCCCCAACAAGCACATGTTGCATGAAACGTCATTTCCTAACAATTAACAACCACATGCTTTTTTGTAGCAGCATAGCAGGGTGTAGACTTATTCTTAGTACTTGGACAAGAAACCAATCTTCAATGCCACACATTGTGTTTCTGCTAAACATGACCGATAGGCGATAGCGGAACGTAACGTCACCATGAACTTAACAGAAAGTAGGCAACATGATCAGTTTGAAGAAAGGTTACATTTGGCAAATTCATATTGGATCTCTTATTTTCTATAATCAAGAAGCGGAGTTATTTATCAATATTTTGCATAGGAATGAAAAGTTTTGGATGAAGTCATGAATTGTCCATTTACTAATTTTCACTGTGAACGATAGATACCAGTCCATGCCAAGGCATATGAAATGAAAGATAGCTGCATATCAAGTGACTTATTGTTTGTTCTGAATTGAGTTGCACATTAATTATTGACTAGTTACTACTGTCTTGCATAATGAACCCAATTTTCTCATTTTAGAACAATTATACGAGGCGATATTTTGCATAACAAACTAACTATTAGGTTATTAAATATTAATATGCATATTTATTTAATTAGAATGCCTTCCATCAGACATGCTTTGAGTTTGAAAAGTTCATGTAGCAACACTTGTAAAGTATAATATAGTATTTTTGGTGGTTATACAGTTTCTGTGATACCTCTTGGCATCATATGCATAGTCAAACAACAGAATGCAATTTACAGAATGTTCTCTGTTAAAGATACCTAGATACTGAGATATTGTACCATATTTTTTAGTCGAGTCATGTCAGGTTTGGATCACATTTGACCTGATGAACACCCTTAATACGGGTGATGCTGCTCCAACTACAAGTCTAGTGTGTAAATGCTTAATTTTTATTATTGATAATGAGCAGGTTTTTATTTCCAAATCTCCAGGTCGGGATAGGAGAGGGTGTTTTCCCGTCAGCTGCAACTGATCTGATTGCCAGGCAAGAATATTAGTGTTATTTCTCCATGAATTTATTTCATAGTCAACAAACTGGTTTCTTATAGATTTTCAGCGCATTTGACAACCTCTCAAGAATGCGTCACTTATGAACACTCCTTTTCTCAAGGATTTTTTTCGTTGAGGATATTTCTCAACGAAATATGGGAGCATGCAACCTACAACAAGTATAGAAAGTGTGCTCCAAACCACCAAAGCCCTTAAGGAAATATCACAATACACACATAGCTGACCAAAAAAAAATTCTAGAGATCCAGAATCATTTTTTTTGTTGATGTTGCTAACTGACCTTTTGAACTTCAAACAGTTTTAATGTAGCATCAGCTTCTAAATCATTAAAGGCCAACATACATAGAACAGACAGAATGAGATTATCAGAAATTCAAGAAAGGGTATGTCAAAGTTTCTTTTGTCGATCAAAACAAATCTCATGGTTTGCACAAGGATTTTGAGGAGAAACTATTCAATGCCTATTTAAAATTAATATATTTTTTCGTATACAACATGATTTTGCACATGCAGCACATCCTATTTCATCATCCTACTTTCACAGATTATCATAATCAACTTAGTTAAACTACAACTTGAGAAAATCTGCAGCCGCTACATCACTGCACCTTAATTTGTGGCTGGATCCCCCCCCCTTGGGGGGGGGGGGTTCTAGGAACACCATGATGTTTGATGGGAAATATCTCCATCTACAAAGTTTTTCTTGAACTTCCCAGCACATAAAAAAGAGCCTTGTCGGTGTTGTTCAATATTCTTGATTCCCTACTCTGTTCGCCCGACTCATCTGCATACACCTGCATCGACGTAAAGACTGGCAGGTTCGTTAATTTTGGGTCATTTGAGAGGATGCTACCAAGTAAATACCTTCCATGGAGTAATCTTATAGCTAAAAGTCAGTAGAGTTGGAGCAGCAAAATTTGGCATTAAATAAGTGTAGCATACATGTTCCAAAGATAAGTTAGCACTTCCAGGTGTCATAAGGTATGTATCTGTCATACAGACGAAACTGTGAAAGGAATGCAGTTTAGCATGTCATAGCACTCACAACATGGTGAAACTTTTACTCCATATGATGAAATTTCAGCTTCAAGTCTCCAGTGATAGCTTGTTACATGGAAAGTGTAGATAAGCCTCATGATTGGCTGCAGACCCATCCAGTGGCACTACGAACAATTTATGACTTTTATTATGCAGTATAATTTATATTTCCGTATTTGAATCATGTTCTCAACAAACTTTGTTCAAAAAATATTACCATCTGTAAACTGCTGGAAAGTAAATTGCATCCCGATGACATCAAGATGCTACCATGGTCAAATCTTGAAATTTCAAAAACCAGGAGCATGCACTCACAATTCTACGATCCAATTCCTCGCTCGGCTCAGCTCCTCACTAATAGAATATATTGCATAATTGCATTTTGTGTTTCCACTTTCCAGTTACTTGGATATCGAATGATATATGTCCTGTCTTATTGATTCAAATGCAGATCAATACCATTACAAGAACGCTCAAGGGCAGTTGCTGTTGTTTTTGGTGGTTTGAGTGTTGGAAGTGTCTTGGGGTATATCCTTGACTGCTTTTGAAGTATATATCTTGATTGCTTTCATGGTTCAATATATGTATTTATTATTGAAATATTGGCATGCTAGCTTACTCACAGCATATTTTCAATAGAAAGGCATACAATTTGAAGAAAGAAAGTGAAGGGCTTAACATCTGTATTCAATTGTATGAAGGTTAAAAGGAACAGATCAACAGAGAATTAAACTCCACAATGATTATAAAACAACACACATAGTTCCCATACAATCTACTTGCCAATTCAGATTATTAACATATATTAGACATGGAATGTAATTATATTAGTCTTTTGGCTTGCACCTTTGAGATTACTTCAATTATCTAAAAATAAACTTATCATCTTGAGTCTTGGGGTAGACTCTTTAGTGGTACCAAAATCTATAAGGTAGTTTGGAGGACAGCACTCCAGTTGTATGAACTTAAGTGCATGATTAATAACATAAATCTTTCTGCTTTTCAACCAGGCTTCTGCCTATTTCACAAGCCCTGCTCTTGCCCTTATTACTTCTTCTAGGAATTTGGCACCAGCTAGGAATTTGGTTTGAGTGAACTTTCTGTATTGACTTTGAGTTGTGTCCATATCCATATTAATTTCATCTCAGTAGGCTGGGATGATGACATTGGCACCAACTAGGAATTTGGATTGAGCGAACTTTCTGTATTGCTTTGAGTTGTGTCCATATCCATATTAATTTCATCTCAATAGGCTGGGATGATGCCAATGACCCCCCCCCCCCCCCCGATGTTGCTGTTGATTCAAAAATGTGCAAACATTTGTTTTTAGCTGTTAGCAAACAATTTTATTCACATACTTGCTAATGATGTGGGCAGGGAGACTGGTATTATCTGTCCTGGAGCACTGTATTTCTTTAAGGCGGCATTAAAAAAAGTTATTTTTTCCTGCAAATTTTAGATGGTTAGATTCCGTGCAATTATAAGATTACTCTAATTTGTCAGTTTGCAGATTTTGAAATAACTTAACTGGCTTGTGGATTACTATTGGTATAATTATCTGTTTGTGGATCTCAATCTTCCTTACTGATCTCTTACCTTTTTATGGCAAACACATTACATAGTGCTTTGATATGTTAAATCTGTAATTCGCTAATGTGAGTTAGATTCATGTAGGCAGGACTGCCCTGTTAACCAAAGAAGTTTCAGATGCGTGATTGGCCATTTAATCAAACGTTGATGAATTAAGTATCCAAACAGTTTTAATACATATGTAATTAAGTCAGAAGTTTTAACTGGATGTGCCTATATGGGTCAGTACTTCCTTTTAGTTTCCACCATCCTTTTTTTCTTTTTTCCCGTTATTTGTAGCAACTTAATGCATAGATGGGACTCATAAATACTTCCCTTCTTGATCTAGCCCTGATCAGGTGCTTTTTGAACCTCCAGGGTTCAGGCTTTAATTCCTGCTGTTATTATTGTGCTGCTACTATTTTCTGATTGCCATTGAGGATTTTTTGTTTCCACCAATAATGAATACTTAATAGTTAAATATCAGATTACTTCATCACTTAAAACCCATCATCTCCCTTATTCTAAACTCTAACTCTCAACTCTAAATGGTCTGTATGCTTGTTCATTCCTGATGTTCACTACTGTCATTCCTGGAATGTAGCATTTTCGTAAACTGTTTTACTCTAAAAAAAGATTATACACGCCTTATATTTTGCAGCTTTAGTTTCTTAGTAACCACGCGTGAAATCATCTTTTGAAGTTACATGCTCATACACAACATTGTTTCTCGTTGAGATCATGTTTAAGAAGCAAGAACATGATATTCTCGTCATATAGTTTGTAACACCGAGTAAACTTGCAGGCTTCTTTTGGCTCCTCCTATTATTCAAACTTTTGGTTGGGAGTCTGTATTCTACATATTTGGTGTCCTTGGGATAATCTGGTGAGTAAACAGCTAGACAGCACACATTATAGCTATGTGCCTACGTTTGAAGTATGGTTTATTTCTTGTTTTCTGATTCATTTTATTTAAGTTCTTCGTGACCCTATCTTCTAAGTTCTCAGTTCTTTAAGATGGCAGAGAGCTTGATAGAAAATGAATAAAAGTGTAGATCCGAAGATTTGATAGATTTTCTGATTTTTTCCCTTCATTTAACAAGGTGTCTGGCATTTGAATCTGTTAAAAATGGGAAGTCTTCCCTTGCTGGTGAAGACTTCTTTGGTAAGGGCACTTTTATGTTTCTTTGTTTTCTTTACAAATCGTTGTCTTGTTTCCATAAATTTAGCTGAGACACTAGTATTTTACACTTTACCCTTTCTGTGATGATCTATTTTGATTTTAGTTAATTAGCAAGTGAGGCTTATTATATGATGTAGTGATCATTGAGCCTTTCAGTAGACCATGTATGGCTTATTTAATAGTCAAGCCCCAATCTTTCAAATTATTATCATCTCTTAAACGAATAAAGCTTGTTGAGATGTGAGAGACTAAAATAGTCCCACATTGGAAAAATTATGAGAGATACATGGGTATAAGATTTAAGATGGGCCAAACCTCAACAAGGCTTGAGTCTTATTGTTTCTTATATCAAAAGCTCGTGTACACTCATATAAATAAAATATATAATCACCCCCTCAACTTTAAATAGTCAAAATTCTAACATGCGATTACCGATCTTCAACAACAAATTAATGATTTCATTTTTAAAAAAATAAATGATAAGGATCATGAATAAGCATGTCAAAGCAAGATGTTGTGCATAGTAATCATGTCATAGCATCACATAAAGAAAAGGCAAGAGTACTTGCCTGAGGTTAACGATCACGGAAAAAGATGTACGAAATGCGGGCACGAACTCAGCTAAGGTGCGACTTGGGATCTGAGTTATACGATCCGCCTAGATAAATTTTCATCGATTAAATTATAAATATCTACATAAAAATTGTCACACAACCAAAACAAAATTATCTCCATTTAGGGTTTTGATACTAATTTTCCCCTTTCAAATTGTTCACTGATTTCCCACCATTTTATTTATCTATCTATTTATTTCTTCTTCTTTTTTCCCAGAAAAGAAACAGGGATCAAGGAGTGCTTACAGGGGGAAATCGTGGCAGCTGCTATTGCTAGGGTTCAGATCTGACGATGGAAGGACAGGGATGATGTTGCTGCAGGGAGCTGTGGAGATCTGGGTGATGGGAGCAGCGACGAGGCGAAGACGAGGGCTGCGGCGACGTCGAGGGCTCTGTGCAGGTCGCTGGAGGTTGTGGTGGAGTCGGAGATGGCCGTGCGAAGGGACGAAGGCTATGGTGATGGGACGAGATGAGGAGATCGGGGTTGTGGCCGCGCGAGGGATGGAGGCGGCGTCGACGGGATGAGGACGAGAGCGAGGGCGAAGGAGGGAGGAGAGGGAGGAGAGGGTCGTGGCGTTGATGGAAGCGAGAGGAGGGGTCGGGGTCTGCGGCGGTGATGGTGGCGACAACTAGGGTTAGGGTTTTCGTGGGTGAGGGACTTGATGAGCAGCGAGGGGAGAGAGAGATGCGGATATGAGAGATGGAGAGAGATTTTGTTTTGTGTATATATAAATTTTATAAATATATGTATAAAGATGCATATCTTTAATTGGTCGTATTTTAGAGATTCGGTGCAGATTTTCTTGTTCTCATTTTAACAGTAAACAGATACGCAAAATGTTATTTTGCTGTCACTAAGAAATTATTTATATAATATAAAAATTGAATATTTTCCATATCAAAATTGTTTACAGAGAAAAAAAATCTAAATTAAAATATTTTAGCGGCCAACTAAAAATTCAAAAATTATGGGAAAAGAATCTTGATAAACTCTTGAATTATTGCATTCAAATCGGGCTGTTACATCATACCCACCTTACAGAAAATTTCATCCTCGAAATTGGAAAGACAACTACAAGATCAAGAAAACAGGTGTGGGCACTTTTGACGAATCGTGTCCTCACGCTCCCAAGTAGATTCTTCGCGTGAACGTCCGCCTCAAGATACAAGAACTAAAGGGATGATCTTGTTTCTCAATACCTTCTCCTTACGGTCGACAATGGCTATAGGTTGCTCTTCATACGAGAGATCAGTGCTCAAGGTTAATTCAGAGTGATCGAAAACATGACTGTCATCGCGAACGTACCGACGCAACTGTGATACATGGAATACATCGTGCACACCAGCCAAAGAAGGTGGTAATGCCAATCTGTAAGCCACTGCTCCAACGCGTTCCACAATCTCGAATGGTCTAATAAATCGGGGACTGAGTTTCCCACGACTACCGAATCTAATCACTCCTCTACTCGGCGAAATCTTAAGGAAGACATGATCTCCTACTTCAAACTCAAGAGGCCTTCGACCAGTATTCGCCCAGCTCTTCTGACGATCTTGTGCTGCCTTGATACGGTCCCTGATCAACTGGACCTTCTCAACTGTTTGGGTTACGAGCTCCGGTCCTAATAATCTTCGCTCACCCACATCATCCCAGCAAATTGGGGAACGACATTTACGTCCGTAAAGTGCCTCGAACGGTGCCATCTGGATACTCGCCTGATAGCTGTTATTATACGAGAATTCCACCAAGTGAAGATGATTCTCCTATGATCCCTTGAAATCTAGCATACAGGCTCTCAACATATCTTCTAATATCTGTATCGTACGTTCAGACTGTCCGTCAGTCTGGGGATGGTAAGCTGTGCTGTAGCGAAGACGAGTACCTAAACTCTCTTGTAAGCTTCTTCAGAAATATGAAAGGAATCTCATGTCTCGGTCCGATACTATAGTGATAGGCACCCCATGCAACCGTACGATCTCTTGCATATATTTCTCTGCCAATATCTCCGTCGATTGTCCCACTCGAAAGAGTAGAAAATGGGCCGCCTTTGTGAGACGGTCGACGATGACCCAAATAGCATTATTGCCCTTAGGACTCCGTGGTAAAGCCGTCATGAAGTCCATAGTGATGTGTTCCCACTTCCACTGGGGAATGGGAAGTGGTTGCAATAGGCCGGCCACTCGCTGATGTTCGGCCTTCACCTGCTGGCACACTAAGCATTTCGACACATAACGGGCAATCTCTCTCTTCATGCCATTCCACCAAAAGTGTTGTTTAACATCCCTATACATCTTGGTGCCACCCGGGTGCACCGAATAAGCTGAACTGTGTGCTTCCTTCAACACTTCCTCTCGAACGTCGCCCTTTGGCACGCATAATCGACTGCCGAATCTTAATGAGCCATCTTCGTGTATCAATAGGTCTGTCCTCATTCCTGCCTCTACTAACCCGCGGAGTTTCTGCAATTGCGGGTCCCCAGCCTGTGCAGCTTTAATACGATCAACCAACGAAGACTGCACATGTAGTTGCCAATATTGTCCGGGCGTCCCCTGCTCTACCACTTCTAGTTTGAGCCTTCGAAATTCATCAATGAGTTCCTTCTGGACAGTCAACCACATCGATATTGGTCTCCGACTGAGAGCATCCGGTACCACATTTACTTTCCCGAGATGATATTTCAAATCAATATCATAATCAGCCATGAACTCCAACCTCCTACGCTGTCTCATATTTAGCTCCTTCTGCGTGAATACATATTTCAAGCTCTTATGGTCCGTAAAAATTTCCACTCGTTCTCCCAAAAAATAATGCCTCCAAATTTTCAAAGCAAAAATTACAGCGGCCAACTCTAAATCGTGAGTTGGGTAATTCTTCTCGTGCGTCCTCAGTTGACGCGGGGCATAAGCGACAACACTCCCACGTTGCATCAAGACACAGCCTAGCCCCTTACCGGAAGCGTCGCTATGAATCACCAGTCCTCCTGTCCCATCTGGTACGGTCAATATGGGTGCGGTTGTGAGTTTCTCCTTAAATAATTCGATCGCTCGGTTGCACTCTTCTGACCATACGAATGGTATCCCCTTTCGGGTAAGTCTTGTCAATGGCTCAGCCTTGATACGGTCCCTGATCAACTGGACCTTCTCAACTGTTTGGGTTACGAGCTCCGGTCCTAATAATCTTCGCTCACCTACATCATCCCAGCAAAGTGGGGAACGACATTTACGTCCGTAAAGTGCCTCGAACGGTGCCATCTGGATACTCTCCTGATAGCTGTTATTATACGAAAATTCCACCAAGTGAAGATGATCCTCCCATGATCCCTTGAAATCTAGCATACAGGCTCTCAACATATCTTCTAATATCTGTATCGTACGTTCAGACTGTCCGTCAGTCTGGGGATGGTAAGCTGTGCTGTAGCGAAGATGAATGCCTAAACTCTCTTGTAAGCTTCTCCAGAAACATGAAAGGAATCTCGTGTCTCGGTCCGATACTATAGTGATAGGCACCCCATGCAACCGTACGATCTCTTGCATATATTTCTCTGCCAATGTCTCCGTCGATTGTCCCACTCGAAAGAGTAGAAAATGGGCCGCCTTTGTGAGACGGTCGACGATGACCCAAATAGCATTATTGCCCTTAGGACTCCGTGGTAAAGCCGCCACGAAGTCCATAGTGATGTGTTCCCACTTCCACTGGGGAATGGGAAGTGGTTGCAATAGGCCGGCCACTCGCTGATGTTCGGCCTTCACCTGCTGGCACACTAAGCATTTCGACACATAACGGGCAATCTCTCTCTTCATGCCATTCCACCAAAAGTGTTGTTTAACATCCCTATACATCTTGGTGCCACCCGGGTGCACCGAATAAGCTGAACCGTGTGCTTCCTTCAACACTTCCTCTCGAACGTCGCCTTTTGGCACGCATAATCGACTGCCGAATCTTAATGAGCCATCTTCGTGTATCAATAGGTCTGTCCTCATTCCTGCCTCTACTAACCCGCGGAGTTTCTGCAATTACGGGTCCCAGCCTGTGCAGCTTTAATACGATCAACTAACAAAGACTGCACCTGTAGTTGCCAATATTGTCCGGGCGTCCCCTGCTCTACCACTTCTAGATTGAGCCTTCGAAATTCATCAATGAGTTCCTTCTGCACAGTCAACCACATAGCTGTTGGTCTCCGACTGAGAGCATCCGGTACCACATTTACTTTCCCGAGATGATATTTCAAATCAATATCATAATCAGCCATGAACTCCAACCACCTACGCTGTCTCATATTTAGCTTCTTCTGCGTGAATACATATTTCAAGCTCTTATGGTCCGTAAAAATTTCCACTCGTTCTCCCAAAAGATAATGCCTCCAAATTTTCAAAGCAAAGATTACAGCGGCCAACTCTAAATCGTGAGTTGGGTAATTCTTCTCGTGCGTCCTCAGTTGACACGGGGCATAAGCGACAACACTCCCACGTTACATCAAGACACAGCCTAGCCCCTTACCGGAAGCGTCGCTATGAATCATCAGTCTTCCTGTCCCATCTGGTACGGTCAATATGGGTGCGATTGTGAGTTTCTCCTTCAATAATTCGAACGCTCGGTTGCACTCTTCTGACCATACGAATGGTATCCCCTTTCGAGTAAGTTTTGTCAATGGCTCAGCCGCTCGTGCAAAATCTTTAACAAATCTGCGGTAGTAGCCTGCGAGTCCCAAGAAACTTCTAATCTCTGTTACTGACTTCGGTGCTGGCCAATCCTTCACTGCTTCAATTTTCGCCGGATCTACTGATATACCGTCTCCAGAAACGATGTGGCCCAAAAATTGAACTTGTTCAAGCCAAAACTCGCATTTACTAAGCTTGGCGTAAAACTTTTCTTGCCTCAGTATCTGCAACACGATCCTCAAATGCTCGGCATGCTCCTCCTTGCTTTTGGAGTACACAAGAATGTCGTCTATGAAAACTATGACAAACTGATCAAGGTACTGGGAGAAAACTCGGTTCATTAAATCCATGAACACGGCTGGGGCATTAGTAACACCGAATGGCATTACCAAGAATTCATAATGACCGTATCGAGTTCTGAAGGCTGTCTTGCATACATCCTCCGCTTTAACACGAACTTGATGGTACCCCGACCGAAGGTCCAACTTAGAAAACACTCGAGCACCACATAATTGATCGAACAAATCATCGATCCGAGGTATAGGGTACCTGTTTTTAATCGTAACCCGGTTCAACTCTCGGTAGTCGATGCACATGCGTAACGAGCCGTCCTTCTTCTTTACTAGTAAAACTGGAGCGCCCCACGGAGAAGTACTCTGGCGAATGAATCCTTTGCTGAGGAGGTCTTCTATCTGCTTCTTCAATTCCGCTAATTCAACTGGTGCCATCCTGTAGGGTGACTTAGAAATTGGTCCCGTTCCTGGCAATAATTCTATCGAAAACCCCAAAGCACGAGGCGGGGGTAAGCCGGATAAGTCCTCAGGAAAGACATCCAAAAATTCCCGAACTACGACCGGTGCAGAACTACGACCGGTGCCGAACTCATATCAACCTCCATTGATGCTAGTATGTCGCACGTCGGTTTTGCTCTAAACTTTATGGGTCCCAGAGATTTGCTCCCTCCAATGAACACGAACTCTGGATGGTTAGGAAAGCGGAAGTTTACAGTTTTGGCCCGACAATCAATATGTGCGTGAAAGGTGCCCAACCAATCCATTCCTAAGATGACATCATAACTACCGGTCCCAATCAACATGAAATCTGCGAAAAGCTCCCTACCGCAAATCACAACCGGACAAAGCTTGCACTCTATGTTGGTGGTAACTACTCCATTTCCAGTGTGAATGTCCCAACCTCTAGTCAGTGTTTTGTGTGCAATAGAATGTGTTGTGGCAAAATCCAAAGACATAAAACAATATGAAGCCCCGGAATCGAAAAGTGCTCTAGCAGAAACAGAACAAATTAGAACGGTACCTGAAACGACATCCTCCGATGCTTCCGCCTGCTCGGCTGTCAGGGTAAAGGCCCGTCCCTGTCCACGACCTGTGTTTCCTCGCCTCTGATTAAAAAGTTGCTCCTGAGGGACAAGTCCTTTCTGAGGTTGGTTGCGCTCTGCTCTCCTTGGACAACTCCCAATCTGATGGTCACCAGCACCATAAATCAGACATAGACCCTTAGCGCGGCGGCAATTTCTCTCGACGTGTCCCGGTATCCGACAGTATCCACAAACCGGAGGTTCCCGTTGTGGTGGGGTTGCGGTACGCTTCATCTGAACTCCTCCATGCTGTCTAACGGGAATCCTCCCTGAAGTTTGATTCACGGGCCGTTTGAATCTTCCACTCTGAAGTTTCTTCCTCTTATCTATAACCGACTCAATTCTGCGGGCCACATTTAATACCTCTGAATAAGTCCTCAGATCATGTGAAACTAACTTCTTCTGTATTTCCAGAGTGAGACACTGTAAGAATCTTCTAGCCCTATCCTCTTCCTGGGCTACCATTGAAGGAGCAAAACGACCGAGTCAGATAAACTCGGTTGCTAACTCGTCCACTGTGCGATCTCTCTGACGAAGATTGATAAATTGCTGTTCCATCTCGATCCTGGCCGATTTAGGAAAGAATTTCTCAAGGAAAGCCGTAGAGAAATCAGTCCATGCAATCAGTTTCTTCAACTTGTTCTCTTCTGCGAGCCACCAAATTCTAGCAATATCCTGCAGTTGAATCTTGACTATATCCACTCTGTCCTTTTCAGGAACCCGGACGGCTGACAGCAAATTCCCCATGTCGACAATCCACTGCTCAGCATCCAGTGGTCCGCCCACGCCAGTGAAAACTGCCGGCTGTAGTCTCCTGAAATCGGTGACGCTGCCCGGACGTCTACCTTCACGAACCCCAGCCACCTTGTTCAGGGCCGCAGTAGCGGTCTGCTGAGAAGCAAGTAGCCCCTTGTAGCAATTCGGTCTGCTGCTGTTGACTCTCCAGCATGCCACGTATAACTCCAAGTAGTGCGGTATTGTGGTCACGTCTCCCATATACTCGCAAATTTTCTTCGGCCATGATTCTGAAGTCAACACGAACGACGAGGTTTAGCAACGAAAACGAGGTTTAAATTCAAAATATTAAAACTGAGTGAAGCAAAGAGATAATGAAATAATCAATTCAAAGAATACAGATCCAGTGTAGGACTCTAAGTTACTCATACAGAATACCGTATTGTATCTATGCCGCGGTACATGGGCACAACATCGTAACTCTATGTAAGTCGCCCGAATCCTACGGTCAGAGTCAACGGAATCTGCAGCATGACATACTGGGGAAAACCTAGATATGTGTTTCTAACCTAAAAGGTCGGTAGAACCAAGACTAATTTTGATGTCAGCCTGGCTCTGATACCAATAAAACCTTGTCACGTCCCGCTTCCCAAAATGTGGAATACGGGAAGCGACGAAGGCCAGCCGTGCTACCTATGGTAAGGAAAAGTCCTTCCATAGTCACATAAGGCTGTCTAGATTAACCTATCAAAAATAAAATCCAATACCAAAAGAAATAATACTGATAATCAAGCTGCAATGAAACCACAAGAAATCCTAAAAATGGGTCCACTAGATAATTGATGCAATTAAAGATCCAAAACAAAAGATTCGGAATAAAATAAGATCCGAAAGAGATACAAAAGTCCTAATGTCCCATAAGGGCGCACATGTTAAAGGCTAAAAGTAAAGGAAAATAAACCTTAGATTACTGATCTTCAACAGAGTCCTGGTAGCCGCTCTGATTCTGCTCAGCCTGCAGATCTGTCTCTAAACCTGAGATAGCAAATCTCAGGGATGTCAGAACATCCCAGCAAGTACTCAACGTATAAAGTGTGTGTAGCATAATAACAAGAATATATAATAGTGAAGCCTGGTGCCCAAGAAAACATGTATATAGGTAATTAAATGCACTAACACTATGAAACATGTATGTAAGGGATCAGGTCATAACCTAACTGGCCACTAAAAGGTAAACTATCCTATCGTAAGCTTGAGTGTGTGCGTTAACCTCTGCAGGAGTATTCCTAACTCAAGAGTGGTGCCCCAGGGGCTAGGAAACACGGGCCCAACTGTGGAATGAACAAGAGACCGCTATAGCCCGGTACGAGCTGTAAACATTTGACCGCTATAGCCCGGTACAAGCTGTAAACATGTGACCGCTATAGCCCGGTACGAGCTGTAATCATGAGACCGCTATAGCCCGGTACGAGCTGCCGGCATGAGACTCCTGAGATCCTGTTGTACAACGCATACTCAAACTACCCCAACACCCACGTATTTATAGCTGCTATGGTAAAGATTAAAACCACTAATTAAGAATGCTGAAAAGACAGGAACTTGTAGTATGGTAATTGTATGGAAATAAAACTGGTGAATAGTGGTGTCATGGCATGTAGTCCAGCATTCTAATTAATGATTTCATTTTTAAAAAAATAAATGATAAGGATCATGAATAAGCATGTCAAATCAAGGTGTTCTATACATGTAATCAACATGGGTCTCGAATGTGTATAAAGCATGTAAAAGGATTCTTGTGCATAGTAATCATGTCATAGCATCATATAAAGAAAAGGCAAGAGTACTTGCCTGAGGTTAACAATCACGGAAAAAGATGTACGAAATGCGGACACGAACTCAGCTAAGGTGCGACTTGGGATCTGAGTTATACGATCCGCTGAGATAAATTTTCATCGATTAAATTATAAATATCTACATAAAAATTGTCACACAACCAAAACAAAATTATCTCAATTTAGGGTTTTGATACTAATTTTCCCTTTTCAAATTGTTCACTGATTTCCCACCATTTTATCAATTTATCTATTTATTTCTTCTTCTTTTTTCCCAGAAAAGAAACAGGGATCAAGGAGTGCTTACAGGGGGGAAATCGTGGCAGTTGCTATTGTTAGGGTTCAGATCTGACGATGGAAGGACAGGGATGATGTTGCTGCAGGGGCTGTGGAGATCTGGGTGATGGGAGCATCGACAAGGCGAAGACGAGGGCTGCGGCGACGTCGAGAGCTCTGTGCAGGTCGCTGGAGGTTGTGGTGGAGTCGGAGATGGCCGTGCGAAGGAACGAAGGCTACGGTGATGGGACGAGATGAGGAGATCGGGATTGTGGCCGCGCGAGGGATGGAGGCGGCGTCGACGGGATGAGGACGAGAGCGAGGGCGAAGGCGAAGGAGGGAGGAGAGGGTCACGGCGTTGATGGAGGCGAGAGGAGGGGTCGGGGTCTGCGGCGGTGATGGTGGCGACGATTAGGATTAGGGTTTTCGTGGGTGAGGGACTTGATGAGCAGCGGGGGGAGAGAGAGATGCGGGTATGAGAGATGGAGAGAGATTTTGTTGTGTATATATAAATTTTATAAATATATGTATAAAGATGCATATCTTTAATTGGTCGTATTTTAGAGATTCGGTGCAGATTTTCTTGTTCTCATTTTAACAGTAAACAGATACGCAAAATGTTATTTTGCTGTCACTAAGAAATTATTTATATAATATAAAAACTGAATATTTTCCATATCAAAATTGTTTACAGAGAAAAAAAAAAATCTAAATTAAAATATTTTAGCGGCCAACTAAAAATTCAAAAATTATGAGAAAAGAATCTTGATAAACTCTTGAATTATTGCATTCAAATAGGGTTGTTACACCAAACGAAGTTAAAACTGGAAAACTTCACTTCAGAAGCGCTTTTATCACAATTTTGGCTGAAACAATAAAGTAAGGTCTAAAGGGCAGTTTATGATGAGGAGTCATGCACATTACTGGAGTAAGAGAGCTGATTAGATTTTCTAACATGCTTAAGATTCTATTTTCTGATTATTTGTCTGCTTATCTAATTAGCATGATTCAGTTCATTGACTAAGATTGTTTCTTTATCAGATTGCATCTCATTAATGAATTTTTAGATTCAAAAGAAAGGCGGTCGACTATCACTAATCCTTCTGAACTGCAAGCACAACTATGGAATGAATCCTTTAATGAGCTGGCTGATTCGCTCAAGGTATTGTACTACTTGCCAAAAGAGAAAAAGAGTTGCTTTATTATATTTTTTTCTGTCAAGTGTATACTTCATTAGAGGGTGTTTGGTTAGCAACAAAAAGAAGAGCAAAAGGAAGTGCAACATTTGTTGCATGCAGTAAAATAAATAACCCTAAATCCATTGTTTGGTTGTAATCAGCTTTTGTAGTTGGATATCCAAATCCAAGTGACTTTTTTGTGTTTTAATGAACAAACAAACAAGAGAAACTAAAACATTTGTTTATCTTGCTCTTATCTGAGGATGTGTTGAAAAACACAATTTTCAATTTGCCGTTTTGGAATCAAAAGTTTACAGCTTCATGTGATAAACAATTTGCATTGCATGCATAAAAGAAAAACGTGTTATAAATGAAATAGTGGTGGGTGTAATGGTGTTATAGTTCACTATAAATGAGATGTATTCTCTTAGTAAGAAGTATCCAGCAAGAGATCTTAAACTATAAGGCAAATTATCCAAGGTTAAATTTTATAAAACACCATTGAACTTTCAGGGTTTTTGAGATAGCTCCATTGAACTTTGGAAATTTCATGACCCCCCTTGAACTAGTAAGACCTAGTTTGGCAACACAGATACGGTTTCTGAAACCATGGTTTCGTAGGGTTTCGAGACTAAACTCCAAAATCTGTAACTGAGTCCCGTTTGGCAATCAAAATGGGGTTTCCCAAACCACGGTTTCAAAAAGTTTCAAAGGCTCGAATCCTCATTTTTCTGATCTCCCGAAATAGTAGAATTTCAGAAAATTTCATTCTGACACTCTTTATTCTCGCTCTCTAACCCTTAAAAATAAGTTAAATTAAATGAATCCTTGTTTCATTAACTGTGTTCCCAAATGACCCTAAACTTTATGAAACCCCAATTTTATGACACCACGGTTTGCACACATGCAAATCGTGGTTTCATTTTATTTTAACTTGATCAAAACCATGATTTCGGAAACCTTGTTGCCAAACTAGATCTAATATTATATGAAATTGTAAGTTCCTTTAACTCGTTTAAGGCATGATTGGATTAAATAACCCTAAATGACCTTTTACGTGGATGGATTGAATAGTCCAAAATGAACTAAATGGCATTTTTTGGGAAAATTTCCTTACAAAAATACTCTTCAAGCGGGGTTATGGAATTTTTAAAGTTCAACGGTGTTATCTCAATAACCTTTTAAGTTCAATGGTGCTTTATGAAATCTACCATTATCCTAAAGTCCCTCTTTCTAATATTTCTTTTTGCAACACAATGTTGTTTTTAATTGCTCACTAAATTAAGTTTGCTTCCCCAATTTTATTCCGAATATCCACTAGACGGTAGACTTCCATTCTACGCCAATAATTTTTGGTATTAGAGTCATTCATCTCTATCTAAGTCGATACGGCAACATCCTCGCCGTCGGCCCTATTCAAATACTCACAAAATCTCGTTCCAATTTTCGACAGTGTCGCTCTTAGGGAGAGATACTAAAATTTGTGCTGCGGCTGCTAAATTTTAATGTAGTAACTATTTTAGTTATAGCTGCATGGACAATAATTTTGTGTATGGGAGATTTATAGAATATTTACCATGCATTGTGCTATCAGCAAATATCTAAATAGCTCTTTCTTAATCAGGATGTACCATGAAAGACATTTTTCAAAAGCCCAGCTGTATGGGCAATGATATATGCTCACTTTTGTGGAAGTTGGGACCATTAGACTTGTTTGTCCTGGCTTCCTACTTACTTTAGGTAACTAGCTTCATACCTTATCTTCCGATTGCTAGATAACTTCCAATATTGCTTAGATAGCCTTAAATAATGTTATTTTTTTAAAGCTCATAATTAAAAACAAGCTTCAAAAATACTTTACCTGTTCTATAGAAGCAAAGAAGGATAAGGATATCATCAAATTTGTGGTTATGCCTACATTTTTATCATGGAAACTAAACAGTGTATCCTTTGTTAGGTATACAGTCTTTATAAGTTAATATATCTATTCTCCTAGGAAGAAAAAAGATATAGTTGACTGTTGTTAGTTCACTTTTACAAGTGATCAGTGTTTTTATCAGCATTCAAAATTAGTATTTGCTATCATAAGACCATATAACATTTGCAAAATTCAAAATCATATCTTTTGGTTCATCCTTATCTACATATCCAACCTCTATGCACCATCACACCTTTCGTATATATTACCATTTGTACTATTATAGGCATTTTGGGTCCCCTCTTATAATTAATTTTCCCCCTTTGGATTTCCATGAGTTGATTTATTTATATGCTCCCAAACTTTTCTTTCAGTGCTCTTAGGCAATTATAATTATGATTCATGAGCACTGATAATTATTACCTCTTCTCTTAATACTAGTTTCATTGATATTTATTTATCTCCAACCCTTTTTACATCTATAACATACTCCTTCAATATTTTACCTACAATTATTCTCACTTTGTTGTGTGTATCAAAATTTATTTCTTGTGCTCTATGATAGAGCTCTCTCCTAACTCTATTACAAACAAACTACACCAATATTTCATCATCATATCTACCAACTGCATTATTTTTCAAACAAGTATTTCTATATTCTAAGTATCTATATCCAACTCTCATGTATAAGCCTCGTCCCCTTTTGTCTTGTAAATTATAATTCTCTAATCTCTTCTTATCAATGATTCTTTATATATTGTATGTAAGTTACGAATATGAAATATCACTAATGATTTTGTACAAATCATTGTGCTATTGTTAGCCATCTTGTTCCTTTTTGGGTGGTCAAAATTAATACTAAATCTCTCCTTGGCCTTGCACTTGATGCAGTGAGGAGTTGGACCCGAACTTGACAGAAGCTGCTTGGGTACGTCCTCAAAAAACATTATTAAGTATATTATGGACACCGGAACAATCTAGGCTACTTCCTTGTAAAGGGATTAGTAAACTGATTTGTGTTATGAATTTATTCTTTAAATTTAGTAGGGATATTAAATAATTGAGCATGAAATTACTGTGATAAGTGATAACTTTATCCTATATTATTGTTCAAGCAAGCTATATTTGCGTGTTGAAATTTGCATTTTCATGGAACCACTATTTCCTTAAAAAAGTTATGGTACCTCAATGTGTGATGGGCAAAATCTTTCTTGGCTTGCAGAAAGTTTGATGCATGCTAGGAGACATCCTTCTTTTCTTGATTGCAATGCTCTTATAGAATGCAATACGTTCTTTGAGCTTACTTTTCAATTGTGCAGTTTAGTCCTTTGAATCTTGCAAGTTAGACCATCTCCAGTTTATCATTTGTTTTCACTACCGCATCCCTCGAATTTTCTTGTCTCTTCTCTACTTCTTTCCGTTCCTGATAACAACTGTTTTAACTTATAGATGGTTTAGTGTTAAAGTATTTACCGTGTTGTTGTAGTCCTATTGACAGATTGTCCCTGCAAAGAATAGGAATCTGTTCACATTGTAGTGAACTTGTAAAATTTTGAAAAAATTGTGTAACTGAGGTTAGTAATAACAGAGTAGGATTTTATAAGTTGCTGATAATGGATAGCATTTTATGTCGAATATTTCGTATGGGCTAGGAATCATCAAATATTTATTTGCCCTATGTGGATCATATCGTGATAGGTTTGCCCCCCCCCCCCCCCTCATTACTCACTTTTCATGACAAATAGGAAGTTCTCTTACCTAAAACTATCTGGTGCTGAACACACTTGTATATTTGGATTGGCAATATGCTTCTTGACAGTATTGTATGTATCTTATATTAAATTGGAAGTTGGGATTTGGAAGATCTGTTTGACACTAACTATATATCTGGTACAGGCCTCCATCCTCCCTTCTCTAGGATCAATTATTATTACTTCCATTGCAGCGCCATTTGCTGACAGCCTGATCTCCGAGTTGAAACTACAACGGTAATGAAAAATTCACTAACCTGACTACCTAATTATGTTTAAATATTCGATTTCTATGTCAATTCTCTTACTAATGATTTTTTTGGATGTCTGAAGATTCTGGACAAAGATTATTGCCGTATGGCAACCACTCATTGGCTCCCTAGGTGTCGTAAAAAATAAAAACTAAAAAGATAATTTGTCAGTCATCAATCACATGTTTTAAGAAGTGTCCGCTTTGACGCTTAAGCGGCCATTTTAGTAGCGGAGCGCTCTCCGCCGTTCAGCTTTTTACCTCTTAATCAGGTGACATACTCATCTCATTAATCAAGTATCTATACTCAATGTCTTATTGATTGGGGTGCATTTAAAGGTATATGCATGTGGTTTTAGTATTTTTATCATCATGCCCTTTTATTGATGTTTACACCTTTATAAAGTCTTATAATGTGTATGTATGTGTTGGTGTAGTAATAACGTCTAAATTAACCCAAACTCTCAATTCTTTTCATGTTTTCAGCCAAGACTTCGAACTACGATTTTAGGGACTTCAACCTGGAGGCTTCGGCTTCGAGTCTGACACTTCAACTTCAATTTGGAGGCTTCAACTTCGAACTGCTGGGGTTTTTGACTTGGAGATTTCGACTTTAAACTTGGAGGAGATGTGATATTGACTTCGAATCAAGGGATTGGGCAACTAGGGTTATATAGTTTTGAGCGTCTTCAGTTTTGAGTTTTGAGCAGCTTCGGCCTTGATTGTTCGATTCTAACTTCGAACAATATCGATTTAACTTCACTCGAGAGCAGCTTAAGTATTTAAAAGTAGTTAAACCCCCAATTAAAACCAATGTTTAACAAACAACTTACAAGAAATAACAAAGTTAAACCAAAATAGGGCTTGCTGATTTATGACATGTAGCTATTTTTGGACTCATGCCTTGGGTTGACTCTCGACAAAAGTAGTGTAAGCATCTTCATTTGAATCTGCTAAATCTTTGAGTATACAGTGATGAGTAGAAATGAGCTCATGTAAGTTTCAAGAACTTTTTGGCTAAGATTGTCAAAACTCTGACCACTATTCTTTCTGAAATATGTAGGTGTGAAAAATATGCCAAACAATCGCCTTTTTGTCAGCACCTCTTTCCTCTTTGGATCTAGGACTGCCCATTGGGAGGTTGTAGCATTTCTCACTAGCGGTTTAGCGCTCTCAAGCTTTGCGTTGTCAGGTTTGCCGAAGCTTGATGTATCCTCTGATACTTTTAAATCATATTTGCTAGAAGTTAACCTCCAGATACTTATCACACAGGACTCTACTGTACCCATCAAGATATATCTCCTGAATATGCGAGTATGCTTCTGGTAAGTCATGCAAATCCAAACCTCATTACCTATATGTCGATGTTTTTGAACCATGAACTCGCATGTGTCTGTTTTGTTCTCGGGTGTCGGGCAATGCTTTAATATTCTTCAAGCCTGTGTATTACGTCTCCAAGTTAAACTGGATCATTATCCAATAATCATGTTTTGATAAATATTTCTCTAATGTATGTGATTATCACTCTAAACTATGCAATTGATGAGTTTCTATGTCAATTTTCTATTTTCGCCGATCGCCATTAAAGTAGTTTTCTAGGAAATGTGTTTTAACTCAGCATCTCCCCAAATAACTCTATAGTTCATAGTTTTAGCTCCTGCTTCCAACTGGCATCTTTCCCCACCAAAAATTTGGCGTCACTCGTGATTCCAAATTTAAGAGCGAGATGGCAAGGAGTGCATTTACATATTCTTATACCTTGATGGATTAGGGAAAGAGGGCATATTGCTGTAGAGACCCAATTGAAGTTCTTCATTTCTTTCACAGGGTAATACAAACACCGTGGGTGCGGTACCTGGAATCATTGGTGTCGTCCTCAGAGGATACCTTCTTGATTCAACCCATTCATGGAGTGTAAGTCATCTTGGAGTTATTCCTAATTTGATTTTGTTTTTTACCCTCTCTCCATCTCAAGTACCCAAATGACTGTCTTCTTTCTGTTTTGCAGATATCCTTATTTGCTCCATCAATCCTTTTTTATTTGACTGGAACAGTTGTATGGTTACTTTTTGCCAGTAGCAAACCCCAAAGCTTTTCCGAGAGAGATTAATGTTTGTAACACTCATGTCGTTGGTGAATATTCCATTAGTAAATATTCATACAGAGAAATGTACGAAATTTTGCGCTTGGGGAGATGGTTTTCATTTCTCCCATCTGAAGCAGTTGGTAGACACCAATATCGCGATTTGTGAACCCTATACAGATATTGCCATTTGGAGAAGCTGTCTTCAATTTAAAAGGAAACGTAAGAAGAAAAGCAATAAAATATGTAAATTTTGTACGTAATGAAATGTATAGTGTATATGTAAAATGATGATTCTTGGCAAATGAGATGATATCATTCTTTAAGTTTGCGCTTTGTATAGCTGTAGCTTGTTTCTATGGTTTTGATAAATTTCATTTTTAATTTTTGTACAGATGACACGCTAAATGTGGAAACATGTTAAAATATCATCTATTTCGTTGGCAAAGAGGATTCTAAATAGTAGCTAAAAGTGATGCTACTCGTTTACATTCCTTTGGTTGAAAGAGAAAGTTACATGCACAGGAAAACAATGAAATGGCAAAATAGTAGAAAGTGTCAAATAAATGCAGGACAGCTAAATTATTACACCATAAGCTTTTCCAAGTCAATTCCTTTCCTAAATGTGTGGAGAAATGTGTGGAGCTCAACTTCAGATTTTTGTTTAATCATTTAACATAATGTATAATGTTGTACTTGTACTGTATGTAGGCTCCATGATAATAATTGGTAAGCCTTACAAAAGAGAAAATACCGTTTCACATACAAAATAGCCCGGTCCCATTACCCATTTTCTCTCTCTCTCTCTCTCACACACACACACACACATATATATATAAAGCTATGAGAAAATATTCGCTAACTTTTGATATTTTTGAAAAATACACTATTTTCATATGCTGACACATAAAATATTAAAATTTTGAAAGAAAGAAAAAATTCGATATTTCGTGTGCTTGTATATGCATAATATTGAAAAAACAGAAAATTTTGAGATTTTTGAAAGTTTTGCACTTTCTTATGCTACAACATGTAAAATATAAGAAAAAATGAATCAAACAGAAAATAAGAGACATTTGAAAATATTGCACTTTCCATGTGTTGTAGCAAACAAAAAATATTGAAAACTGAAAGAAACAGAAAATTCTTAAGATTTTTGAAGATTTTGAGATTTTTAAAATTTTCACGATTATCGTGAGATACATCGTCCAAATTATTGGAAATATTGGAAATTTTAAGGGGGAAAAATTAGAGATTTTTTTAATACTCGGTAATTTTAGGGTGTTGCAAGGGATTCCTGATCATCTGGAGTCTTAGTTACTCAATCCAGATATCTTTCTTCTGTAAGACTTTTAGTAGCAATTGGTGACCTTTTGTCTTTTACTTCACATAACTTATTTGTTTCCATGACATCCGAAAGTTCTCCAAAAGTATGCACAAGTAAAATATAAGAAAGCCGAGTAAACAAAAAGTTTTTTGAAATTTTATGATTTTCCTGTGAGACATATAGTATACAAAATAATATAAAAAGAAAGAAAAATTTTCTTTTTTAAAGATTATTGAAAATTTTGCGATTTTCATGTGTTAAATCGTGCAAAATATTGAGAAATGAAGAAAACAGAATTTTTTAAAGAGTTCTGAAATCTTTGCAATTTTAATTTGTTATAAGCAAGTAAATTATTGAAAAGTCAAAGAAAACAGATAATTTAATTTAAGGTTTTTTTTAAAATATTGCAATTCCGTGCTTCATATAGCAAGCAAAATAATAAAAAAAATAACAATGAAAACAAAAAAAAATTAAAAATTTCACGAATTTCGTGTACTGTATAACATAAAAAAAAAAATTGAAGAAAACAATTTTTTGAGATTTTTTAAACTTTAGCAATTTTCATGTGCTATATATAAAAAGCAAAATATCGAAAAATGAAAGAAAACAGAAAAATTTAGATATTTTATAAAAAACCGTGATCTTTAATGTGGTAAAGCAATATTGAAAAGCTGATTAAATCAGAAAATTTTGAATTTTTTTTAAATTAGGCGCTTTTGACGGTATCCAAAATATCAAAATTTCAAAGAAGATAGCAATTTTTTAAATTTTTAAGAAATTCGTGATTTTCATGTAAGTATTCAAAAGATTGAATTTAACCCAATCGAAAACTTTTTGAATTTTCACAAATCCGCGATTTTCGTATGCTAGCATGTAAAATAATGATAAATTGAAGAAAATAGTTTTTTTTCTTGAGTTTTTAAGAAATTTGTGATTTTCGTGTGTTATACTATGCATAATATTGAAAACTTGATGGAAACATAAAATTTTGAAATTTCTGAGATATCGCGATTTTCGTATGATATATAACAAGCAAAATACTGTAAAACCAAAGAACACAATATTTCAAAAATTTCGCGATTTCGTGTATTATAATTTACTTGATATTGAAAATTCGACCCATTGGCACTCATAGGAGGCCAAGTATCACTGGGTCCCCCTTTTTGACCCATAGAAGCCCAAGTATCACTAGGCTCCCTTATTTGATCCACTGGTACCCGACCTCTTGTAGAAGGTCTGGTATTTTTCCTACCAACCCCTTGGCTCGTAGGAAAAGTAATCATCTTTAATGTGTTATATAACATGCAAAATATTGAAAATTTGAATAAAATAGAAATTTTGGAAATTCAATACTTTGCATGCTATACCACACGAAAAACCGAACACGGAAACTTTTTTAAAATTTCACTATTTTGTATCCTAGCATGCAAAATATCGAAAAATTGAAAAAAATCAAAAGTTTTGACATTTTTAAAATGTAAGCAATCTTTAATGCGGCAAAACAATATTGAAAAACTGATTAAAACAGAAAATGTTGAGTTTTTTAAAATTTTGTGCTTTTTCATGTTCTATATCATCCAAAATATCAAATCTTTGAAGAAAATATATAGATGATATTTGAATTTTCAAGAAATTCATGATTTTGGTGCGACCGTATGCAAAATATTGAATTTGAAGGAAACAATTTTTTTTAATAGCAGGCAAATTGTTTAAAATTTGTAGACAATAGAAATTTTTAGAAATTTTTAAGAAATTCATGATTTTCGTATGCTTGTTGCATGCATAATATTAAAAACTCAAAGGAAACAGAAAACTTTGGGATTTTTGAAGATATCGCAGTTTTCGTATGATATAGCAATCAAATTACTGAAAAACCGAATAACACAGAAAACTTCAAAAATTTCACGATTTTGTGTGTTATATAGCATGCAAAATATTAAAAATTTGAAGAAAATAGAAAATTTTGAATTTAAAGAAATTTGTGTGCTGCGACTTGCATTGTATTGAAAATTCAAACGAAAATGAAAATTTTGGGATTCTTGAAAATATCGCGATTTTCGTTTAATATAGCATAGAAAATTTTGATATTGCGATTTTCATGAATTCGTGTGCTATAGAAGGCAAAATATCGAAAAATTGGAAAAATAGAAAATTTTGAAAAGCTCATGATCTCTAATGTGGCAAACCAATAATGAATAACCGATTAAAACCGAAAATATTGAGATTTTTTTAAATTTCATGTCTTGAAAGAGCATCCAAAATATCAAAACTTTAAAGAAAATAGAAGTTTTTTTAATTTTTAAGAAATTCATTATTTTTGTGTGCTATATTTAAAATATTGAATTTGAAGAAAACGAATTTTTTAGAATTTTTAAAATATTCACGATTTTCGTGTGCTGTATGGCATGCAAAATATTAAAAATCTATAGAAAATAGAATTTTTTTGAATTTTTAAGAAAGTCGTTGTATTCGCGTGCTATAACATGCATAATATTGAAAACTCGAGGGAAACAAAAAAATTTAGGATTTTTGAAGATAACGCGATTTTCGTGTGATATAGAATGCAAATTACCGAAAAACCGAGGAACATGGAAAATTTTAAAAATTTCACGATTTCGTGTGTCAGCATGCAAAATATTGAAAATTTGAAAAAAAAAATAGAAAATGTTGAATTTTTATGAAATTTATGATTTTTGTGTACTTGCAAAATATTGAAAAATTGAACAAACAAAAAAAATTGGAATTTTTGAAAAAGCCGCAATTTTCGTGTAAGCATGCAAAATATTAAAAAATAAAAAAACAAAAATTTTTTTGAAAATTTCACGATTTCGTGTGCTATAGCAGGCAAAATATCGAAAAATTGAAAAAAAAAATAGAATATTTTGATATTTTGAAAAGTTCACGATCTTTAATGCAGCAAAATAATATTGAAAAACTGATTAAATTAGAAAATATTGAGTATTTTAAAATTTCACGCTCTTCGTGTTGTATGGCATCCAAAATTTCGAAGCTTTGAAGCAAATAGATAATTATTGAATTTTTTAGAAATTCATGAATTTGGTGTGATATAATATGCAAAATATTGAATTTGAATGAAAAGATTCTTTTTTTTTAACTTTTAACCAAATCTCGATTTTCATGTGTTCTATATAGCATATAAAATATCGAAAGATCGAAGAAAATATAATATTTTGAATTCTGAAAACATTCATGATTTTGGTATGCTAGCATGTATAATTGAAATGAAAAAGAAAATTTTTAATTTCTGAAAATGTTGTGATTTTCTTACGATATATAGCAATCAAACTACTGGAAAAACGAAGAACACGAAATAATTTAAAATTTTCGCGATTTCATAGCATGCAAAATTTTGAAATTTTGAAATAAATAGAAAATTTTGGAATTTTATGAAATTCGTGATTTTCCTGTGCTATGCCTTGCATAAAATTGAAAATTCGAACAAAACTGAAACTTTTGGTATTTCTGAAGATATCACGATTTCCGCGTGTAATAACCGATCCCATTTTGTACTTGAATCCATATTTAAATAAATATTTTTCCAAATAATTTCATATATATATATATATATATTCATATTTTTCCAATTTCTTCTTATATTTTCCTTTCCTTCTTAATTTTTCCCCAAACCCATAACCCACAAGCCCCAGGGCCCAGCCAATAACCCAAACCCAAGCCCAAACAATCACAACCCACACCTGCACCCAAGCCCCACTCCCAGTTCACTCCTATTTCTTTCTCTACTTCTCTTTCTTTCCTCCTTCTTACTCAAACCCCGCTTCCTCATCCCTCATCCCCAAGACTTGCGCCTACCCACGACCGAGTCCCACTCCCAACGAATCACCGAGATCCCCGGCGCCTCACCTCCGGATCACCTACCTCTCTCTCTCCCTCTCTTTAACTCCTCCTTCTCTGACTCCAACTCTCTCTCTCTCTCAATTTTATCTCTCCATCTCTCAAACTCACCGCCGGCTCCGTCCTAGCTCCCGACACCATCGAACCTAACTCTTCCTTTGCACCCAACTCTCTGCTCACCGCCGACGACTACGCCCAACTGACCTCATCGCCGAGCCCACACACCCTCGTCACCAACCCCTAGCTCCTCGCCACCTTCATCACCACCTTCATCACCATCTTCACCATCTAACCGAGTCTTCCTCTCTTGCCGTCCGACCCCTCTCTGCCTCCATCACCACCAAGCACCGTCGTCGTCGTCACCCCCTGCATCGCCACCGTCGCAGACCTCGTCTCCTCCTCCCCTCACCGCAACCAACCACCATCCTCTTCCACTTCATAAACCCAACATCCGAGCCTTCCATCCCTCATCACCTACACCACGTCGCCGCCACCATCACTCTCTAGCGACCACAATCGAAGTCCACCACTGCCGACTCACCTCCCTACATCCCCAACAACCACCATCAACCACAGCCTCATTCACTCACCGCAACACCATCGGAGCCGCCAGCATCTTACTACCACCGGCCTCCTCCATCTGCCCCCTTCTCTCCAAAGCCACCATATCCACAATCCCTCCACACCACCACACCGTCACCAGCAGCTCCTTGAGCCAAGCTCCACGGCTCAATCCCCTAGCTCCTCCTCATCTGAAACCCATTGTAACTCCGACGACCTATCACCCTCGCCAACTCCTCTACCTCCTTCGACGAGCTACTGCTACACCCAACATGTTGTCAAGCCCTACTGCTACATCACCACCAACACCCCCGCACCCGAGCCCTTCACTGCCTTACAGCCATCTCTTCTCTCTCGCACCGCCATCACCATCGCCGTCGCCGCTTCCATCGCTACCTCTACCCCCGCATCCACCGCATTGCTACCTCATGCTCCGCCATGCCAACACAGGTGCCAAAGCCCAACTCAAGCATAGCTGAGCCAATGTTGCTGCTACTTGTGCTTGCGCCGTGTTGTGTTGTGCCGGTATCATCCGTGTCGCCGTCGTTGCTGTCGTGCCTCTGTCGTCGTCAGGCAAGTGAAAATCAATCACTTTCTTACTCATGCTAATGTTTTAGTTAATTCAAAAAATAATGATAAATGATATTGTGCATACATATATCTATTTATAGTTATATCGATAAATTATAATCAAATTATTTTTCTTGCAAACCCTATGCAAAAGCTCATGTTAAAATGGCGGAACTCATGATCGATAATATCCTGTGTTGATAACGCACATCGTGTATAAATTTGGTTGCAAAATAAAGTTGGTTACCCCATAAAACGACACCCCGATAACCTTTGTGAAAGCTGAATTTTTCCGGACAAGCTGAACGGTTAAAATCATAATAAATTATTTATATATCGGATCTTAGCGTTCTATGGCTCGTATCGAATCCAATAGGCAAACCTACAACACCCCATATTTCATCTCTGTATTTTAATAGGTTATGTCATTAAAAACTGAGGTGATTCATGGCTCTGGACTGCAGTCCAGAGCAAGAATCTCAGCCTTTACCCGTTTTTAGAACGCATACGTCTCACCGTTTAAATGTACAAGTGTGCAGAACTATACATGTAAGCGTATAGAATTCAATTATCATTCTAACGGTACTGGTCTCATTGCATTCCAGTGTCGTTTGATATTAACACATTTTAAACCGTCGATGTGTATTGTAGTTTCATGCTGAGACAGAATGTATACCTTAATCTCAAACAACGCATATCACCCTGGATACAGCGGATATTATTGATCTGTCTGATGTGTTGGAAACATAACAGATAATTCTAAATATTACATAATAGTAGCATCGCCTAATTATGCTCCCCACAGGGAGTAAAACGTGTTACAAAATGGACTTCCGGTTCTGAAACTGGATTTCCAGCGGTAAATACTTAAAATGGAATGACCATAACTCGCAAACCTGAAACCCAATTGACTCGAAATAATTTTTTCTGTAGAGATAATTCAATACATTGTTTACTCTTTTTATATTGTTTTGCAAAATTATGCACGTGTGATTTTATATGATTTTTCTAATCCAACCGACACCGGTTGCTCATATGTATTCAGTAGTGTATTTACTGTATCCCCATGATATTGCATGACTGTTATACCCTTATAAATAGTGTTCATTTACATCGATATTCTAGTGACCGTATTACATTACCAAATGATAAATGTTAGTGATTGGATTGTGGCAAGTACGTTAGTGTAAAAGCGTGATTGAATAATAGAAGTGACACGTACTTGTACATAATTAGCGGAACCAGTTAGTTATTGTATTGTCAACGCCTATGGGGCATATGTAGGGTGTTTTTCATCACCCCATTGAGATGGGAATATGCGCGCGCTGGTGAGGCGTACTATAGATTCCCCCTGCCTAGGGTAGGCGGGGGTTTATTGATCGTAGGGATCCGAATCTCCGGCATCCGCGAACTAAGCTGTCGTTAATTACCCCTCGCCTTTGGGGCGAGAGAACCTCCGATTAACGGGTTAAACTGGTCATGCGAACTCAATGTGCAGTGTTGTGTTTTGGAAGGGTTTTGGATATATCGGGGCCCCGCAGAGTTTTTACAGGGGTCCCGCTACCCGGATAGCAGACTGGGGGTCAAGGGGGCTAGCAGCCCCCTTGCGGGGTGTGGGGCAGCGTCCCGTTAGAATTTTTTTTCTAACAGGGACAGTGTCGTAAAGTATGTGTGTGTGTATGTACACACACACACATATATATACATAAGGGAAAAGGGCATCCAAAGGATGCGTGGGAGAAAGCGCTCGGACGCTAGCGCTGAGCGCTAGGGCGCTAGCGCCTCACGTGCCAGGCACGTGGGCGCTCGGGAGGCAAAAGGGACTTGGTCCCTGCAATGGGAGTTGTACTCCCAGAAAGGAACACCTATTATTTTGTATGTATATATATATATATATATATATATATATATATATATATATATATATATATATATATATATGAGAGGTTAAACTCCTAGGATATTTGAAGCTGATGAAGGGGCTTGTCCCCTTAAGCCCTGGATCTTCCCCAATATGGGAATTCTGGAGATGAGTCCCCTTCTTCTTCCTGTCGTTTAGCCGGATCTTGGAGAAAGGGGGTGAGATTTAAAAATCTCCCCCTTTTGAGATCTAATGGAAGATCCAAGCTTCCCTTTGTGGGTTTTGTGGTGAAAAACTATTTAGTTTTTGAAAAGGAAGAGTAAAACTCTTGATTTAATTCAAAGGAAAGGAGAAACTTTGGAACCTTGAGGAAAGAGAAGAAGGAGGCACAAACCCTACAGTTTTAGAGAAATGAAAAGTATCTTAGATATTTTCATCATGTTGCCTCTTATAGGCTTACACATTTACACATAGCCCCTTGGGTTTTGTTCCCCGCCGAAAGACGTGACCGGGACATTGTGACATCCGGGCCTGAATTCCGAGGGCAGATGCTAATTAGTGCTATCCGTCCACCTCTCCGAAGATGCTAAGTTGATTTATGACACCATGTATCGAAGGTTTAAACGGATGCGTCCGATGTAGCAGACTTCGTCAGATTCCCCCTCACTTAAGGGGTTTTTGATTGTGGGGACGCTCTTCCGTGCAGGCGCAAGCCCCTACAGTTAATTACGCTACCGCATCGCGGTAACCACTTTCTCCTTCTCCAGATGGTCACTTCGTGTCGTGGGTGTTTGTTTTGTTTTTGGTTGCCCGTGGATTGTATACGGAGACTAATTTATGTTGTCGCCCGTAGGGCGTGGATTAGTTCAAATCCGTATTTTCTTAGATTTGGGTTTGGGGGTTGGGTTTAAGGATACGTTAGTCTCATTTGAGACTAAAATCAACTTAAACGTTTTTTAAGGATACGTTAGTCTAATTTTAGATTAAGATCAACTTAACAGTTTGTTAAGGACACGTTAGTCTAATTTTAAACTAAGGTCAACTTAACCTTTTGTTAAGGATACGTTAGTCTAATTTTAGATTAAGATCTACTTAACGGGATCATTTAGATCCAACAAAAGAGCATTTGGGCTCTATTATTCTAGATTAGGGACTTTGCGGTCAATTACCAGTTTAAGGACATGGTGGTCCATTATTAGTTTAAAGACATCTCAGTCCATGGGCTTAAGGACCCCACAGTCCGAGGTTAAGGACATCATAGTCCGTGGGTTTAAAGGGACCCCACAGTCCGAGGTTAAGGACATCATAGTCCGTGGGTTTAAAGGGACCCCACAGTCCGAGGTTAAGGACATCATAGTCCATGAGTTTAAGGACCCCACAGTCCATGGAATGATTGGTTTGTAGGGTGTTTTTCGTCACCCCATTGAGATGGGAATACGCGCACGCTTGTCAGGCGTACTACAGATTCCCCCTGCCTAGGGTAGGCGGGGGTCTAATGATTGTGGGGATCCGAATCTCCGGCAGCCGCGGACTAAGCTGCCGTTAATTACCCCTCGCCTTTGGGGCGAGGGAACCTCCGATTAACGGGTTAAACAGGGCATGCGAACTCAATGTGCAGTGTACGTGTGTTCTGTTTTGAAAGGGGGGGGTTTTGGATATATTGGGAGCCACGCAGAGCTTTTACGGGGGTCCCGCTACCCGGATAGCGGGCTGGGGGTCAAGGGGGCTAGCAGCCCCCTTACGGGGTTCGGGGCAGCGCCCCGGCCCGAAAATTTTTTTGGAGGGGGAGAATGTTGCGGAGTATGTGTATGTGTGAATTTGTATACATATGTATATGTATATGTATGTACATAAAAAGAGGGGGAAAAGGGCATCCAAGGGATGCGTGGAACCAGCGCCTTGAGCGCTGTGCGCTCAGGCGCGCGCGCGCCACGTGTCGGCACGTGGGCGCTTTGCGCATGAGCGCTGCGCGCAGGTGCACAAGCGCGCGCGCCACGTGTCGGCACGCGGGCGTTTTGCGCAAGTGCGCTGCGCGCAGGAGCGCAAGCGCGCGCGCGCCACGTGTCGGCACGCGGGCGCTTTGCGCAGGAGCGCAAGCGCGCAGGTGCGCAAGCGCGCGCGCCACGTGTCGGCACGCGGGCGCTTTGCGCACGAGCGCTGCGCACTGGAGCGCAAGCGCGCGCGCCACGTGTCGGTACGTGGGCGCTTTGCGCTCGCACGCAGTGCGCTGGAGCGCAAATACGCCACGTGTCGGTACGTAGGTGGTTTGCGCTCGAGCGCTAGCGCGCCGGCGAGGATAAGAGGCTTTTAGCCTCAAAAAAGATTTCTCAAAAGAGAAATCAGAGAGGAGTTGGACTCCTGAATGTATTTTGGGGTTAATGGAAGGGGTTCTTCTTCTTCCTCCTGTTGTTTGCTGGATCTTGAAGATCAAGAGATGTGAAATCTCAAAATCTCTCCTTTTTGAGATCTGATGACAGATCCAAGTTCCCCTTTATAGGTTTTGTGGTGGAAAACTATTTAGTTTTGAAAAAGGAAGAGTAAAACTCTTGATTTAATTCAAGAAAAAAAGAAGGTTTTGGAACCTTGAAGAAGGAAGAAAGATCTCAGATCTGAAACTTTTTTTTGGAGAGAGAAAAAGTTGTTGGGATATTTCATTATCCTTGCCTTTATAGGCCATACATTTTACACATAGCCCCTTGGGCTTCACAAAATGGCATTTTGCCTATCCCATGGCTCATGTGCCATTTCTTTTTGCACATAAGCCATGGGCTTTACAAAAATTTGGCTTTATGCCTATTTTTTCTTACATTTATCCAAAAATAAAATAAAAGAAATACAACAAAATTATTTATTACAAAAATTTTATCTTGGCGTGGGGGAGGCCGGCCGTTTCATGTTCGGGCTCGACCCGGGCATGGGCCCCACTGGGTCTGGGCTTGGGCCCACTTGGCTTGGGGTTGACTTGGATTTTGACTTGGTCAACCGGGGTGTAAATTTTTACCCCAACAAATTGCCCCCCATCAATAAATGCACACCACATATGTGGGTCGTGTGCATGAAATTGATGGATCTTCTTTCACGTGGAGGCGACTTGATTTGGTTCCCACCTTTTGGGAAGCTGGCACTGCCCTTTTTACGACATGGACGGTCGTTGCTTGACATGTCTCCGAGACGGAGTGTCCGTGATAGACTTTTTCCTCGGCCCGGAGTTATCTGGTTCCCGCTTTGTAGGAATCCTGCGCTGCCCTTTTTGCGACGTGGACGGTCGGTGCTGCCCTTTTTGCGACTTGGACGGTCGGTGCTGCCATTTTAGCGACTTGGACGGTCGGTACTGCCCTTTTTGCGACTTGGACGGTCGATGCTGCCATTTTAGCGACGTGGACGGTCGATTCTGCCCTTTTTGCGACATGGACGGTCGGTTCTGCCCTTTTTGCGACTTGGACGGTCGGTGCTGCCATTTTAGCGACGTGGACGGTCGATGCTGCCCTTTTAGCGACATGGACGGTCGGTTCTGCCCTTTTTGCGACTTGGACGGTCGATACTGTCCTTTTAGCGACGTGGACGGTCGGTGCTGCCCTTTTAGCGACGTGGACGGTCGGTGCTGCCCTTTTAGCGACGTGGACGGTCGGTGCTGCCCTTTTAGCGACGTGGACGGTCGATGCTGCCCTTTTTGCGACTTGGACGGTCGGTGCTGCCCTTTTAGAGACGTGGACGGTCGGTGCTGCCCTTTTAGCGACGTGGACGGTCGATGCTGCCCTTTTAGCGACATGGACGGTCGGTGCTGCCTTTTTAGCGACGTGGACGGTCGATGCTGCCCTTTTTACGACTTGGACTCGGTGCTTGATTTGACTTGCTCTGCTTCTTGCAGTGTCAGGGGTAGACTTAACTTGGTCCGCTTCTTGCGGTGTCGAGATTGGATTCTGACTCGCTCCGCCTTCTGCGGTGTCGGAGTGGAAGTTGACTTGTTGATTTTGATTTGGGTTGACATCAGCATCGCTATACTGGAATATGGTACCAGGAACGAATCATCATCTGTCATTGAGAGGATTCTGGGATTTTGGTTTTTGTTTGGCATCTGCATTGCTGCACTGGAATAATGCCAGGAGCAACTAATCATTTGCCCCGAGAGAATTTGAGAATTGATGGCTTAGGAGGCAGGTTTAGATCCCTATCACCTAAGACTTTTCAATTTTATGGGCCGTGAGGGTCCCATAGAAGCATTTTCTCCCTACGAGTCGAAAGGATCTCGTAGGTGTATTTTCTCCATAGGAGTCGTGGGGACTCCTAAGTGTGTTGCTCCTTTGTGAGTCGTAAGGATCTCACGCGGGAATTTTCTCCTCTCAAAGTCGAGAGGACTTTGAGAGTGCATTTCATCTCCTTTTCACGAGTTTGCGCCCTTTCAGGTTTTCACAAACTCGTCGGCAGTCCTGCTGTTTTTACTCACGGAGCCCTTTCGGGTTTTCCTCCGTGCCCATTTTGCTTGTGGACATACCCTTTTTTTTTTTAGTGGGACTTTGAATGTGGTCTCACCGGTAGGACTTAGGAGAGATTGGGATTGTTTTACGCCCGTGGATTGTATACGGTTTTGCAGGAGGTATGATCCAGACCGTAGGGCCAGAAAGATTTCAGGGATTTGTTGGCGTCTGCATCGCTGCACTGGAATGTGGTACCAGGAGCGACTCATCATTCGCCGTTGGGGTATGGGATTTGGAATTTGGTTGGCGTCTGCATCGCTACACTGGAATATGATACCAGGAGCGACTCATCATTCGCCGTTTGGGGATTTAGAATTTGGATCTTGTTTGGCATCAGCATTGCTGCACTGGAATAATGCCAGGAGCAACTCATCATTTGCCTTGGGAGGACTTGGGATTTGGGTTTTTGGTCGGCATCAGCACCGCTAACACTGAAGCGAAATGCCAGGAGCGACTCATCATTTGCCGTTGCCCGTTGGGGAACGATGGCTTAGGAGATAGGTTTGGGTCCCTACCACCTAAGGCTTTTCAATTTTATGGGCCGTGAGGGTCCCATAAAAGCATTTTCTCCCTACGAGTCGTAAGGATCCCGCAGGTGTATTTTCTCCTTAGGAATCGTGAGGATTCCTAAGTGTGTTGATCCTTTGTGAGTCGTAAGGATCTCACGCAGGGGTTTTCTCCTCACAAGGTCGAGAGGACTTTGTGAGTGTATTTCATCTCTTTTCACGAGTTTGCGCCCTTTCAGGTTTTCACAGACTCGCCGGTAGTCCTGCTGTTTTTACTCACGGAGCCCTTTCGGGTTTTCATCCGTGCCCGTTTCGCTTGTGGACATACCGTTTTTTTTTTTGCCGCTGGTGGGACTTTAAAAGTAGTCTCACCGGCAGGATTTGGGAGAAATAGGGGTCATTTACGCCCGTGGATTGTATACGGTTTTGCAGGATGTTTGATCCAGACCGTAGGGCTGATGTGCTCAATTCGCCTGCGACTTGGAGCATTCATATGTAGTATTTCTTGAGATATCGGCCATTGATGGGTGGCATGGGCCTTTCTCCCTCGGCACTTATTAGTTGGTAGGATCCTCCATCGAACACTTTCTCGATGACGTATGGCCCTTCCCAGTTCGGCTCGAATTTTCCCTTGGCATGTCGATTGGGGATGATCGGTCTTTTGAGGACCAACACCAATTCACCTTTCTTGAAAGCGCGGAGACGGGTTATCTTGTCATAGGCCCGTGACATTTGGGCTCGGTATAGCTCCAGATTTTGCTGCGCCGCGAGCCTCTTTTCTTCGAGGGCATCGAGTTCTTCAAGTCGAAGGAGCACGTTTTCCTCTTCTGTCAACTCATGCTGAATGACCATTCTTAAGCTTGGAACTTCGACTTCGAGGGGGAGGACCGCCTCCACTCCGAAGAGCAATGAGTATGGAGTGGACTGAGTTGGAGTACGGTGCATGGTACGATATGCCCACAATGCCTCGTGAAGCTTGAGATTCCAGTCTCTCTTGTTGGCTGAAGCATTTTTCCTCAGGAGCTTGCATAGAGTCTTATTGAAGGCTTCGGCTAGCCCATTGGCTCTTGGATTATAGATGGAGGAATATCTCCAGTCTATCTTGTGCTGAGTAGCGAACCTTGAGACATTGAAGCTCTTGAAAGAAGGCCCGTTTTCAGAAATGATTCTTCTTGGTGTACCGAAGCGGTATAGAATATTATGCTGGAAGAATGTCAGAATATCCTTTGTCTTAACTTCTTTTAGCGGGACAGCTTCAGCCCATCTGGAGAAGTAGTCTGTCGCGGCCAGTATAAACCGGTGGCCTTTAGATGACGGAGGATCAATTGGGCCAACAATGTCGGTGCCCCAAACTTCGAAAGGCCACGATGCCACCGTAGGATGCAATGGATTGGGATGCTTGTGAATAAAATCACCGTGAATTTGGCAGATATAACATTTCTTTGCATGCTCTCCGCAATCTCGTATCATGGTGGGCCAGTAATACCCAAGCCGTTTGATTTGAAGTCGCATCTTGGGGCCAGATTGGTGAGCACCGCAAACGCCCGAGTGGACATCTTTCATGACCTTTTGGGCTTCGGCCAATGACAGACACCTGAGCCAGAGTTGGTCATATGACCTGCGGTATAACGTGTCATTTACAAACACGTATCGGAGAGCTCTTTTCTTCAGCTGAATCCTCGCAGATTTTTCTTCGGGCAGCTTGTCGTATCGGAGGTACTCTATGAAGGGTTCTCTCCAATCGGGCTCGCCTTGGATGATCGAAGCTTCTTCCGCAGAACTGCTCTTCTGTTCCGCGCTTTCCTCTTCTCGTAGAGAGACTGGGGGTAGAATTTGCCGGCTCCTGACTGTGATCAGAATTTCGTCCATGTCAGGATCAGCCAGCTCCTTGGCCAAGCGAGCGAGTACATCAGCCTTTCCGTTTGTAATGACCCCAAAATCTTTATACATTTGTTGGTGGCCCATGCAGGTGAGAGTTATATGGAACACTGTCATGCAATTCTGTTCTGCATGAATAACCTAAGCAATATAACACAAGAAACAGCAACTGAAAACAATCTTTACATTATATATTCCTTGAATCCATTTTGAACTCCACCTTCGGTTTCCTTGAAGTCTATCTCAAGACTTTTCAATTCTTAACTCTTATTCACCCTTTCTATTTGTATCTCGTTGGCATATTAGCTCAGTTGGTTAGAGTATCAATCGACGGAGCTCGAAGATGACATCATCCTAATCCTGTTTCTTTACTCTGTTACATCACCCATCTTGAGTAATTTCGAGGACGAAATTATTTTTAAGGAGGGTAGAGTGTAATGACCCCAAAATCTTTATACATTTGTATTATCCCTCTTCAATAATATACCGTATTTATTTGTACTTGGTATTTTCCTTTTTCTATTAAATTTATTATTATTTTATTCCTCAATCTATTATGTATTTTTCTGTGTACAATTTCTTTTTCTTATATTTAAGTTTTTAACTTCTCATTCTTATTTTTTTCTTTCATAAATATTTAACCCAAATTCATTATTCTTATTCTCTACGGCCCATCTGGAAAGCCCACTTTCTTTTTAAGTAACAGCATATATTTAATTCTAATTAAATATGTGCATGATCAACCTTGTAGCTCATTGGTTAAGTCTTTGCATTGTTATTCCATAAGTCACATGTTCAAATCCTCATTCTTGCAATTATTTTTTATCATATTTTTTATTCTTCTCATAACCTACAAATGAGACCTTTCATTTCCAAAATGAATGGTGGCCTTTCATTTCTCTTTTAATTCTCATGTTAAATGCATATATTATTATTCACCATTACACCATCTTTATTTGTCCTCCTCTATCTTTTCCTTCCTCGCATTTTTTATCTCTCACTTCTCCCTCTTCACCTAGAGTCCAAGAAGAAGAACATGAAGAAGTATTTAAGAACGTCTCGCTAGTAACGCGAGTCTATCGGCGGATAGACAAGCCCGGTGACAATACCGGCTTGTGCATGTAAGTCCCTTCTCTCTTTCTTTCCCTCCATCTCTTTCTTTTTCTCTTTATATTTCTCTTATTTTATATTGCCATTAAAAAACTTCCCTTGACATATCATAGTTCCTAAATAATTAATTAAATGGATACATATATAAATAATGAACACACAAATATACACACATATATAGTTTGTAAAGTTTTTTTCATTACTCTCAATTCACATGTTAAGATTTCATAGTGACCAATTAGGATTGCATGTTTGCTGTTTATTTTAAATCACTTTATTTAAAGTTTGTAAAAAAATTGAAATTACGAATAAATACCATGGTTTTCTCATTTCTCATATATGACATATCAATACCTTTAGTTTTAAAATAATTTTTAGAAATTAATTTTTATTTCTGAAAATTTCAGGAAATTTACATATGATAGAGTATATTATTTTGTACATGCTGTAAATATTTTAGATCGAATCACTTAACGGTTTAGGAATTATATCGTTTTTATTCACTGTTCGTAAAATAGAAAACTGCAGTTATCGGTCAACTTATAGGACACATAACTTGGTATACCGGTATCTAAATTGAGTAAACTCAGGTGATTTAGATATCTACATCGAATAATATATATTTTATTGGTTTTAAGTTTTTACTGAAAACCAACGTAAGATAAAGAAAACTGCGTTACAATATTAACCGACGGATCTAGACAGAATATGTCCTGATTCGCACACTGTTTTTAAATTAGACATAACTCGAACACCCGATATCCGTTTGTGACAAACTTTAGATGTGTAGATGCACAATTGATAGAACTATAATTTTTTGTATACTTGATTACTTATAAATGCATGAAACACCCCGATATAGGCTTTGCAATACAATATATAGTTGCTGTCCAGAAATCTGAATTTCTGTTTTAAACGCTGATATTAAAATGATCATAACTAGAGATTCAGAAATCCAAATCGTATGAATCTTTGTGTTTTGGATAATTACTTCAAAATACCTACAATTTTCTAATAATCTTCGTAACCTGAAACTTGATGGAAATTAACTCAAACTGTGTTTTAAAAATATGTGACGGTGCTGAACAGATTCTGATCTGTTTTGCGCAACGATACGAAAACAAATATATCTCTCAAACCGGTAGTAGTATTTAAGTGAAACTGGAACTCATGCATGAAAAACACTTAGATCCATATTTCTGTTTATATTCCGCATTCGTCCGACTTGATTAATTAGTCGTACATAATATTTCTTTACAGCATTGTTTACGGTAGTTACTCGAATAATATACTTGACTCATTTCACGCTATTCGAACATGTATACATATTTATCTTGATCATTAAATTGTTGTATGTACATAAAGATGATATTTAAATAATTGAGTTATATTTTGAAACTATACAAACGTATTTTTACATAAAACCCCCTCAAGTTTTATAAATTACAATAAGGCCCCTAACAATTATTGAACTTCAAATTATCTTTATTTTAGTCTGACTCGGATTAGAGTCTGACTAATTCTGACTTGAATATGATTCAAGTCAATCTATATTCTTTTATATTCCAACTCAAGATGAATACATGTATCCCAGAATCCAGTTAACAATCTATATAACTTGACTGAACCGAACCATGGATATTCCTTCTACATGTTTCCCAGTATTCCATTTACATGACTCTACGGTTATAACCGTTTCCTGATATCATGGTTTCGGTCGGTCAGTCAATCAATCATGCAGTCAATACAGTTTTACATGATAACAATACAAACAAGACATCGCGGGGTTTAAGGGGTAGATTGGTACGGAAGGTGTTAAAGGTGGCACGAGACGGTAAGATTAAGACACCTAACATGAATCCAATTGCCGTTGTTCCGGGTTGTATAACGGAGCCTTGTACTTCCATTTGCCCTGGTCTCTAGCATACTGAGACCCCTCTCGTATACACTGGTATCCTTTTGTACCAAGCTACAACAACAGCGTTAACACCATACTACAATAATACAACAATATAATACAACGGTAAAAGTCACTCTCTCTCTCTTACTCACTGTCTATTTCTCCTCTTACCTTTGGGACTTACCGAGCGACCTGTTCGCTGACGACATTCTATTTCTTTCTTCTTTAAATGTCGTCAGGTGATTCGGACCCGGCAGAGATCGAGCCATCTGCAGAAGACTTGAAGCAGTTTGCCGAAGACCCAGCACTTTATTTTCATTGTACACTTTTCCTTTCTGTACTTTTCATTTCCTCTTATGCCACTGTTTATGCATCTTTTTATTTCAGTTGTATTTCCTTTCATGTATTGTACAAAGAATGTTAATAAATAAAGTTGCTGTTCTTTTTATACTCTTGTCGCTTGTGTATTTATTTTATATTGCTTAGCTACGCTTAGCGTATGTACTTCTGAGTACATACGTAGCGGACCTCGTCGCGTCCCCTTCGCCGTACACTGGGAAGCGGGGCGTGACACCGTTCAACGCTCTAGGGACTCTCGTTAGTTCAATATGAGTGAACCATTTCATGAGTTCCACCACTCGACCTCTGTACCGAGCTAACTCGGGTTTATATATCTTATAATCACCGCTTACTTGGTTGACGACGAGCTGGGAGTCACCGTAAACTCGTAGCCGACGGATTTCCATTTCTATGGCGAGCTCCAAACCAGCTATCAGAGCTTCATACTCAGCTTCATTGTTTGTCCGAGGCTCGGTGAGAGCGAAAGAACGCCGTAGGGTTCCCATTGATGGCGTGGTGAACACCAATCCTATCCCCGCTTTTACCTCCGGTACGCTTGATCTGCCGGAGCTCCTTATTGATAAAGCCCCATCAAAGTAGAGCTCCCAATATGGCTCGTCTTCCTCGAGGTGCAGCACTTGTTCGTCGGGTAACTCACAATTTAGCGGCGATCCCTCTGGTATGGGATGAGCAGTGAGAAAGTCTGCAAGAGCTTGCCCTTTTACTGCTTTCTGGGAAGTATAAACTATGTCAAACTCGAGTAGCATAACAGCCCATCTTGCCATTCTGCCGGCTAGGCTCGCTCTGGTAATCAAGTGTTTGAGCGGGTCGACCTTAGAGATCAGCATAACCCGATGAGCAAGCAGATAGTGCCTCAGCTTCTTTACAGCAAATATCAGAGCCAGGCATTGCTTCTCGATTGGGGAATAGTTGTGTTCCGCCCCGACTAGAGTTCGACTGAGGTAGTAGAGGGCATTTTCTTTTCCCTCCTCGTTATTCTGCGTAAGGAGCGCACCGAGTGACTCGTCCAGCGCGGCAGTGTAGAGAATCAGCGGTTTATTTGGAATAGGAGCGGCCAGCACTGGAGGGTGTAACAAGTATTGTTTGATGCTTTCGAACGCTGCTTGACATTCGGCATCCCAGATAAAAGGAGCTCCTTTCTTCATGAGCTTTGAGAAGGGCCTACATCTCCCCGATAAATTTGAGATAAACCTCCGTATATAAGCAAGCTTGCCTTGAAAAGATCTTAGCTGCGTCAAACTCTTCGGAGGGGGCATCTCCATGATGGCCTTTATCTTTGATGGGTCAACTTCGATCCCTCGATGTCGAACTATGAAGCCCAGGAATTTTCCCGATGATACTCCAAAAGCGCACTTCAGAGGATTCATCTTCAGATCGTATTCCCTCAGCCTGGTGAGAACGGTCCTGAGATCTTGGATATGATCGGCCTTGGATTTAGTCTTGACGACCAGATCATCAACATAGCATTCGACGACTTTATGGATCAGGTCATCAAAGATATTAGTCATCGCCCTTTGATATGTAGCACCTGCGTTCTTCAGTCCGAATGGCATTACCTTGTAGCAATATATTCCGATCGGGGTTCGAAATGCTGTGTGCTTCTCATCCTCAGGCGACATCTTGATCTGATTATATCCAGACGAGCCATCCATAAAGGCGAACAGTTCATAATTTGAGGTGTCATCGACCATCATTTCCATGACCGGTAGCGGGAAGTCGTCTTTAGGACATGCCTTATTGAGGTCCCTGAAATCGACACAAACTCGGATCTGTCCATTTTTCTTCTTCACTGGGACTATGCATGCGATCCAGTCTGCATATTTCTCTTCCCTGATGAAGCCGGCATCGATGAGTTTCTTGGTTTCCTCGATGACCTTTTCTTCCAACTCCCTTCTCATTCTTCGAGGAGCTTGTTTGACTGGCTTAGCATCAGGAGATATAGCCAACTTATGTACGGCCACTTCAGGGGAAAGGCCAGGCATTTCTTTGTATGTCCACGCGAAGCAGTCGACGAACTCATGCAGCAGGGCGATTGTCTGCTCTTTCATTTCCTCCGACAAGAGTGAGCTGATGTAGGTCAGCCTCGGATTATCGGGCATTCCTAAGTCAATCTCGGTTAGCTCATCAAAGGTTGCTTGTCCGCCATCTTCGAGCTCTTGAGGAGCTTCTTCTGGCTCGGCTATCTCGTCGTCATCATTTGATCTTTCGCCGGCCTCACCAACATGGATCATGTAGCACGCTTTGGAATCAGGTTGAATGTAACCTATTCCCCGTCTGTCTGGAATTCGTCCATCGATGAGTGCTCGGACTTGGGGTGGATGCCATAGCCCTTCGTAAAACTTTGCTTCGGACTCCGTTTGATATAACCGGCATCCGCACTTTTTAAAGTATTCCCGCATCTCGGGCGCATAGTATCTGGGATTGAGAACGGCTCTTATGCCTCTCTCATAGGGAAGGCACGCGACAGAAAGATCGTCCGGGTGCACAACGGGGTTTGACCCATAAAACAGGATGCCCTTCTGTCCACTTTTCCTCCCGGGAACGTAGAAAGTTTTCAGCTGGTCCACGGTGGAGACTGATAACGCATCGAGCTCTTTGCACATCTGCTCTGGTACCCTTGTGACGGCTAGGGACCCTTCTGCAACTTCAAAGGTCTCTCGTAGTTTCGCTTGTTGCATAGGGGTCCAATCTGCATCGCTGTTGCACGGCAGGTCCTCTTCCTCCGACTCTTCAGTGTCGCTACCAAGATGAGGGCGGACTTTGCTGCTAGATGGGCCTTCAGTAACAGATTCGTCCGTATCGCTGCCGAAACGTGGGCGAGTTTTATGGAAGGACGCGCTTCCAGCGTCGGACTCATCAGTGTCGCTACCGAAATGCGGGCATACTTGGGCGTTTTTGCTCTTGAAAGTGATAGCCGGCTCAGATTTGCTTTTGAGTCTTAGGGCCGGTCTATCCTCAGTCAGTTGTGGCTTAGCATTTTGGTGATTCATAAAGTACCGAGAATCTTCATAGCGGACTTCATGCACACCGAACGGTTGGATGTCTCCGTCAATGCGTCTTTCTTCGCCATTTTTAGTATACTTCATGCATTGATGGAGAGTTGACGGAATGACGCCATAATCGTGGAGCCATGGCCGCCCCAAGAGAATCTTATAAGACGTGTCGGCGTCGATCACGTATATCTTAGCTTCAGTTTGCAGATCCCCGAATTTGATTGGCAAAGCTATAGACCCCAGAACTTGCTGACAATTTTGGTTGAACCCTTGAATGACAATCCTTTCCCTTGACAGGTGTCGGACGTCCATTGATAAACTCTTCAGAGTTCGCAAGTTCATGATGTTCACTGAGGACCCCGGATCAATCAATATGCGATTAATTCGATCTCCGTCGCTGTACCCGGTCACGTAAAGCGGCCGATTATGCTCAGTCGTTCCCAGTAGCAAGTCTTCATCCTTAAATGTGACTGCGGCGGCATGCAAAGCGTGCTGGGCTTCTTTCATATTAATTTCCGCAAAGTGGGCCTGATACCGCTCGGGGTTTTGTAGAGCGTGGATGAGAACATCTCTAAGCTCCTTAGATAGAACTAAGGCGTCGTAGATGCTCAGGAGAGACGGAAGCTTCCGGAGATGCGCCAAGACATTATAGTCCACCGAGGAAGGACTTATGTTTTCATCAGCCGGTTCTCTGCCATCTTCTTCATTAGCGACTTGTTTTTCCTTCCCTTTTGGGGCGTTGCCCTGATTTGGCGGTAGAGCCCTGCCGCTTCTGAGCTGGATTTGATTGGTCGTTGTGGCGAGCTCCTCATCCTCTTCGGGAAAACAAAGAACATCCTCGGAGTCGCTGCCAAGATGGATGGCGTAGCAGGTCACTACTGGGATCTCTTCATTGGAGTCTTCTTCTAACTCCTCCAGAATTTCAGCCGCTTGTACAGGGAAGAACTCCTTCAATTGAATCAATGTTCTTTCCTTTTGTTCATATTCTTCGAGGGAATCGATATATTTTTGAATGGTCGATCTCCCTGCAGACTCTTTTTCGCGCCGAGCTGCACTTTTCTTCTTCTTCAGCTTCTTGGATTTTGAGCCTGATGGAGCTGCATTGGCGGCTGGACTGGTAGGCTTCTTCTGCCCTTCCCATTCCGTCCTGGGTTCCTTCCTGAAGCAGCTTTAGCATCTTTTTCGTCTTATTAGATATGTGCGTACTCCACGGAGACCGCGATGAGTCCATCTCATCTCTCGGGGCAGCGGGTTCGGCTGTCTGCTCCCAGAAGGCTTCAACTTCTGTCTGTATAAAGTTGGTGGTTGCAACTTGGTTGTTCACCAACACGCTTTTGGACAGCTCGATCTCTCCAGCTTTGTACTGCTTCTCGACCCAGTCTTTGAAGATATAGCAATCCTCGATCACATGGCTCACTACTCGGTGGTACGGGCAATACAGGGGATTGTCGGTCATTTTTGCTTCTTGGGGTCTTTTCGACTCTGGCAATTGTAGGCCGTTGTTCAAGGCATCTTTAAATATCTTACGGACCTTGTCCCTTCTGAAAGAGTAAACCTTGTTCTTTTTCTCCTCTAGGGAAGGCCCATCTCCTCCCAGCAATGGCTTTCGAGACCGGTTGGTTTTGGATTCGCCCGCCCTTCGCTTTTCTTCATTGTCGGAGGCATTGAAGACATTGGTACTGCTGGAACTCCCGCTTCTACGGTTGTCGTCCCGCTTGCTTTTCCAGGTTTTGTCTCTCTGAGTGTCCGGCGGGGACTCTTGCTTTGAGCGTTCCAGCATTTGGACTTTCTTGGTTAGCTCCTGAAATGTCTTGAGGCCCGCTGTACACAAGAATGGGACCATCCAATTGCTGAGGTTCCCAATTAGAAGGCTGACGGACTGGTCCTGCTCCAGCGGCGGTTCGCACTTGACCGTGAGATTACGCCATCGGGCGATAAAGTCAGTGTTGCTTTCATTCTTCCCCGGCTTGGTCCTCACAAGGTCGGCTATGGAGATTTTATCACTGACGCTCATGAACCTTTGCCGGAACAGAGATTCCATTTGGGCAAAGGTTATGACGGACCCGTCTGGTATGCTCGCGTACCAGTCGAAAGCGACACCGGTCAGGCTATTGACAAACCGATGAAGAAGGAGCGCGTCATTGCCCCCTGTATTTCCGCACGATGCTTTGAAGTGGGCGACGTGCTGGTTTGCATTCCCCGTTCCATCACATCTTCCGAACTTAGGAATGACGTAGCCGCTTGGGAACTCAATCAGATCATACTGCGCGGGATATGGCCGCCCACTACTGCCGATTTCTTTCTGAGCTTCAGCTTCGGCCACCAATGTTTTAACCTTGCTGGTGACCAAATCCATTATCCGATCCTGTGTTAGCGGGATAGTGCTATCTGGGGCCAAGGCGTCCCCAGAAGCGGAGTGTGGCCGGCTTTCATGCGGCTCGACCAGTCTTGGACCCAAAGGAACAGGCATTGGCTGCCTCAGATTGTCATCACCCGGCTGATTAGTAGCGGCTTGTGCTTGATTGGGAGGCGCTCGAGCAATTTGAGCCGTAAGCTGCATCACCACGTTCGTTAAGTCGTCTATCTTCGAATAAAGCTTGGCCATCTCTTTGTCTTTGCTCCTGAGCTGTTTTCGAAGCTCTTGAAGCAGCTCTTGCTCCGCAGTCCTGGGGCGGAAAGTCGGCTCTTCCTCGCTGTCCGAGCTTGACTCTGCATGGACCGAGGGGTCTTTCTGCCTATCATCCTCATCGAGAGGGTTTTCTTCATCTAGCGGGGGCGGCTGTTCTTGGGCGGCGGCAACCACATTCAGGCTAGATTGGGCTTGGGATGTGGTGGCCCCATCCTTGCTTTTGCTGCGAAGGTTGTCGCTGGGGCGCCCGCCCGCCATATAGACCGTATGGATGATATATCCGGCCGTCTTTCTATCATTGGCGGCTGATTTCACGGCTTGTTGTCTTGACCCCCTTGCTTCGGTAGCTGGTAGTCGATTGAAGGCGGCTGGCCTAACCAGGTTCTTGAATGGTGCTGGCACTTCTTTTCTGGGTTTGCCCCGCTGCTTTCGTGCGGCACAGAGTGCTTGATAGACTCTTGAAGAGACAGTGTCATACTTTTTCTGTTGGGGCTGGGACACGTCTCTTTGTAGCACTGTTCGGACCGCTGTCTTCTTGATTCTGGCGGTCATGGCGTTTTTCTGAACCCACTTCAGAGGCTCGAAGGAATTGCTGATTCTTACGTCCGACTCAGTCGTCATCGCGGGGCAACCCTGCACTTGGAACTTCACACGATTCCATTTGGCCGAAGCCTTGGCCCTCTTGTTGGCTCGATACCTGAGCCGCTTCTGCCTTAACTTTTCTGTTCTAAGCACCTGGCAGACTTCGGCTCTTTGGGAAGACGCCGCAGACCGAGCGATGGAGGGCCTCGGAGATACGCTCAATTGTGCATTTATTGGAGTCATTGCCTGAGCTCGTCCGCAACATTTGATGTTGCCCTTTGTACCGGAGTTCTTGCCCCCTGCTGGAGCACCAGAGAATCGTTCAGACACCGTCTTAAGCTTCGGTTGTGGCGCCTTGGCTATCACGACATTCGGCCTCTTACCCCTTGAGACCGGCTTGGCCACCTGTTCCGCTGGGATCTCTGTCAGATGAGCGCTTCCGGCAGGGTAGATGATGACAGAGCCAAACTGGCGGGGCGGTTCCTCCCATTGTCGACCGAGGCTCGCGGGGAGAACCACACGAGCGTTGATCTTGACCACGTACGGAATCGGGGTCACGTTGGAAGCTGCATTCGTCTGGGGAGATATCGTCGTCGAAGGTTGCTTTCTGTACAGAAAAGAAACATCATTTCAGTATAGACAATCGATATGTATATTGATTGAGTTCGCATGAACGTTTAACCCGAAATATGGGAGGAGAGAAAGGTCCCACCGGGCGTGCCAGAATCTGTAGGGTGTTTTTCGTCACCCCATTGAGATGGGAATACGCGCACGCTTGTCAGGCGTGCTACAGATTCCCCCTGCCTAGGGTAGGCGGGGGTCTAATGATTGTGGGGATCCGAATCTCCGGCAGCCACGGACTAAGCTGCCGTTAATTACCCCTCGCCTTTGGGGCGAGGGAACCTCCGATTAACGGGTTAAACAGGGCATGCGAACTCAATGTGCAGTGTACGTGTGTTCTGTTTTGAAAGGGGGGGTTTTGGATATATTGGGAGCCACGCAGAGCTTTTACGGGGGTCCCGCTACCCGGATAGCGGGCTGGGGGTCAAGGGGGCTAGCAGCCCTCTTGCGGGGTTCGGGGCAGCGCCCCGGCCCGAAAATTTTTTTGGAGGGGGAGAATGTTGCGGAGTATGTGTATGTGTGAATTTGTATACATATGTATATGTATATGTATATGTATGTACATAAAAAGAGGGGGAAAAGGGCATCCAAGGGATGCGTGGGACCAGCGCCTTGAGCGCTGTGCGCTTAGGTGCTGTGCGCTCAGGCGCGCTGCGCGCGCCACGTGTCGGCACGCGGGCGCTTTGAGCATGAGCGCTGCGCGCAGGTGCGCAAGCGCGCGCGCGCGCCACGTGTCGGCACGCGCGCGCTTTGCGCACGAGCGCAAGCGCGCAGGTGCGCAAGCGCGCGCGCCACGTGTCGGCACGCGGGCGCTTTGCGCACGAGCGCAAGCGCGCAGGTGCGCAAGCGCGCGCGCCACGTGTCGGCACGCGGGCGCTTTGCGCACGCGCGCAGTGCGCTGGAGCGCAAATGCGCCGGAGCGCAAATGCGCCGCGTGTCGGCACGTAGGTGGTTTGCGCTCGAGCGCTAGCGCGCCGGCGAGGATAAGAGGCTTTTAGCCTCAAAAAAGATTTCTCAAAAGAGAAATCAGAGAGGAGTTGGACTCCTGAATGTGTTTTGGGGTTAATGGAAGGGGTTCTTCTTCTTCCTCCTGTTGTTTGCTGGATCTTGAAGATCAAGAGATGTGAAATCTCAAAATCTCTCCTTTTTGAGATCTGATGACAGATCCAAGTTCCCCTTTATAGGTTTTATGGTGGAAAACTATTTAGTTTTGAAAAAGGAAGAGTAAAACTCTTGATTTAATTCAAGAAAAAAAGAAGGTTTTGGAACCTTGAAGAAGGAAGAAAGATCTCAGATCTGAAACTTTTTTTTGGAGAGAGAAAAAGTTGTTGGGATATTTCATTATCCTTGCCTTTATAGGCCATACATTTTACACATAGCCCCTTGGGCTTCACAAAATGGCATTTTGCCTATCCCATGGCTCATGTGCCATTTCTTTTTGCACATAAACCATGGGCTTTACAAAAATTTGGCTTTATGCCTATTTTTTCTTACATTTATCTAAAAATAAAATAAAAGAAATACAACAAAATTATTTATTACAAAATTTTTATCTTGGCGTGGGGGAGGCCGGCCGCTTCATGTTCGGGCTCGACCCGGGCATGGGCCCCACTGGGTCTGGGCTTGGGCCCACTTGGCTTGGGGTTGACTTGGATTTTGACTTGGTCAACCGGGGTGTAAATTTTTACCCCAACATGGTTATCGGGACCTGTCACCTCTCTGAAGACGTAGAAGGATTACAATGACAAATATCAGAGGAGTTCAGAGATGTACCCTTGAACCAAAGTTGATTGGGAGATCTGTAGTCCAATTTGGAACTAAGATCAATTAATTAGGTTATGAGCACATTGGCTCAGTTAAATCTGAATTGAGGACTTATGGCCAATTTGGGCTAAGTCCAACTAAGTTTGAAATGTTGGCCCTTTGTTGGCCCATTAGACATTTGTCTGAGTTCAATCCCTCATCACTTAGCAATGCTAAACAAGAGTTTGAGGGCTCTGATAACATTTTTGTTTTTGACTGAGCATTAAACATTATAGCTCTGAGTTTTACTCAACCTTGAGATTCAGTTGAAGGGGAGTGTTGGGGTAAAAATTTACACCCCGGTTGACCAAGTCAAAATTAAAGTCAACCCCAAGCCAAGTGGGCCCAAGCCCAGATCCAGTGGGCCCATGCCCGGGTCGAGCCCGAACATGAAGCGGCCGGCCTCCCCCTATGCCAAGATAAAAATTTTGTAATAAATAATTTTGTTGTATTTCTTTTATTTTATTTTATAGATAAATGTAAGAAAAATAGGCATAAAGCCAAATTTTTGTAAAGCCCATGGCTTATGTGCAAAATGAAATGGCACATGAGCCATGGGATAGGCAAAATGCCATTTTGTGAAGCCCAAGGGGCTATGTGTAAAGTGTATAGCCTATAAAGGCAAGGATAATGAAAATATCTCACAACTTTTTCTCTCTCCAAAAAATTTTAGATCTGAGATATTTTCTCCTTTTTCAAGGCTCCAAAACCTTCTTCTTTCTTTTGAATTAAATTAAGAGTTTTACTCTTCATTCTATAAAACTAAATAGTTTTTCACCACAAAACCCATAAAGGGGAACTCAGATCTTCCATTAGATATCAAAAAGAAGAGATTTTTAAAATTTCATATCTCTTGATCTTCAAGATCAAGCAACCAGAGGAGAAAGAAGAAGAACCCCTTTCATCAACCCCAAAACATCTTAGGAGTTTTAACTCCACCCTAATTTCTCTTTCGAGAATTTCTGGGGCTAAAAGCCTCTTTTTCTCGCCGGCGTCTAAGCGCTCAAGCGCCAAGCGCTTACGTGCCGGCACGTGGCGCTCGAGCGCAAAGAGCCCACGTGCCGACACGTGGCGCGCTGGCGCTCGAGCGCCCAGCGCTCCAGCACCCTGCGCTCAAGCGCAAAGCGCCCACGTGCCGACACGTGGCGCGCTTGCGTTCAAGCGCCCAGCGCAAGTGCAAAGCGCCTACGTGCCGACACGTGGCGCGCTTGCGCTCCAGCGCTCAAGAGCAAAGCGCCCGCGTGCCGACACGTGGCGCGCTTGCGCTCAAGCGCCCAGCGCCCAAGCGCAAAGCGCCCACGTGCCGACACGTGGCGCGCTTGCGCTCAAGCGCAAAGCGCCCACGTGCCGACACGTGGCGCGCTAGCGCCTAAGCGCACAGTACCTAAGCGCACAGCGCTCAAGACGCTGACCTCACGCGTCCTTTGGGCGTTTTTTCCCTTTTATATATATATATATATACATGTATATATTTGTACAGATACACACACACTCCACAACACTGTTCCCCCCAAAAAATTTTTTAGGCCGGGGCGCTGCCCCGCACCCCGTAAGGGGGCTGCTAGCCCCCTTGACCCCCAGCCCGCTATCCGGGTAGCAGGACCCCCGTAAAAACTTTGCGTGGCTCCCGATATATTTAAACCCCCCTCCAAAACAAAACACACGTCACTGCACATTGAGTTCGCATGACCAGTTTAACCCGTTAATCGGAGGTTCTCTCGCCCCAAAGGTGAGGGGTAATTAATGGCAGCTTAGTCCGCGGCTGCCAGAGATTTGGATTCCCACAATCAATAAAACCCCGGCCTACCCTAGACAGGGGGAATCTGTAGTACGCCTGACAAGCGCGCGCGTATTCCCATCTCAATGGGGTGATGAAAAACACCCTACAGGTTCTGGCACGCCCGGTGGGACGTTTCTCTCCTCCCATATTTCGGGTTAAATGTTCATGTGAACTCAATCAATATACATATCGATTGCCTATACTGAAATGATGTTTTTTTCCCGTGCAGCAATCAACCTTCGACGACAATGTCTCCCAAGACGAATTCAGCTTCCAACGCGACCCCGATCCCGTACGTGGTCAAGGTCAATGCTCGTGTGGTTCTCCCCGCAAGCCTCAGTCGACAGTGGGAGGAACTGCCCTTCCAGTTTGGCTCCGTCATCATCTACCCTGCCAGAAGCGCTCATCTGGCAGAAATCCCAGCAAAACTGGTGGCCAAACCGGTCTCAAGGGGCAAGAGGCCGAACGTTGTGATCGCTAAGGCACCACAACCGAAATTTAAGACGGTGTCTGAACGACTCTCTGGCGCTCTAACTGGGGGCAAGACTTTCGGTACAAAGGGCAACATCAAATGTTGCGGACGAGCTCAGGCATGACTCCAACAAATGCACAATCGAGCGTATCTCCAAAGCCCTCTATCGCCCGGTCTGCGGCGTCTTCCCAAAGAGCCGAAGTCTGCCAGGTGCTTAGAACAGAAAAGTTAAGGCAGAAGCGGCTCAGCTATCGAGCCAACAAGAGGGCTAGGGCTTCGGCCAAGTGGAATCTTGTGAAGTTCCAAGAGCAGGGTTACTCTGTGACGACGGCTGAGTCGGCCGTAAAGATCAGCAATTCCTTCGAACCTCTGAAGTGGGTTCAGAAAAATGCCATGACCGCCCGAATCAAGAAGACATCGGTCCGAACGTCGCTACAAAGAGACGTGTCCCAGCCCCAACAGAAAAAGTATGACACTGTCTCTTCAAGAGTCTATCAGGCGCTCTGTGCCGCGCGAAAGCAGCGGGGCAAATCCAGAAAAGAAGCGCCAGCACCATTCAGGAATCCGGCCAGGCCATCCGCCTTCAATCGACTGCCCGCTACTGAAACATGGGGGGTCAAGGCAGCGATCTATGAAATCAGCCGCCGATAATAAAAAGACGGCTGGATATATTATCCATACGGTCTATATGGCGGGTGGGCGCCCCAGCGACAACCTTCGCAGCAAAAGCAAGGATGGGGCCACCACATCCCAAGCCCAATCTGGCTTGAATGTGGTCGCCGTTGCCCAAGAACAGCCGCCTCCGCTGGATGAAAAAAACCCTCTCGATGAGGATGATAGGCAGAAAGACCCCTCGGTCCATGCAGAGTCAAGCTCGGACAACGAGGAAGAGCCGACTTTCCGCCCCAGGACCGTGGAGCAAGAGCTACTTCAAGAGCTTCAAAAACAGCTCAGGAACAAAGATAAAGAGATGGCCAAGCTCTATTCAAAAATTGACGACCTAACAAACGTTGTGATGCAGCTTACGGCTCAAATTGCTCGAGCGCCTCCCAATCAAGCACAAGTCGCTACTAATCAGCCGGGTGATGACAATCCGAAGCAGCCAATGCCTGTTCCTCTGGGTCCAAGACTAGTCGAGCCGCACGAAAGCCGGCCACATTCCGCTTCTGGGGATGCCTTGGCCCCAGATGGCACTATCTCGCTAACACAAGATCGGATAATGGATTTGGTCACCAGCAAAGTTAAAACATTGGTGGTGTTCATATCAGAAAACTGCATTCTAATACCGCCCATTCATTATCTATTTGTTGTATTTATCGGTACTATTAACCAGTGTCTGCTCAGTAATACAGATTACAGGTATCCGTGACAAAATACTGGAAATACATTTAAAAGCACGGATATATTAATTGAGAGCCGACACTGCAACCAGAACCACAATCCGACCGATACTTCAGGAGTCCCTTTTTGCAACAAGTTTGTGTACACACTTTTTTTTTATCTAAATGGTCCAACACAACAAGTATGTACACAAGACTTTTAGACACATGTGGATATGATATAATGTGCATTCAAGGCAAAATATTATGTGCATTCAATGCTGAGGATTATGTGTCAATTTGAAGATTCAAAACTTCCCTCCAATAATAAGTGCAAAATAAAATTAAATGGACAAATCAACAAAACCATAATGGGGGCAGCCATGTGTAGGGTGTTTTTCGTCATCCCATTGAGATGGGAATATGCGCGTGCTTGTCAGGCGCATTACAGATTCCCCCTGCCTAGGGTAGGCTGGAGTTTATTGATTGTGCGGATCCAAATCTCCGGCAGCCGCGGACTAAGCTGCCGTTAATTACCTCTCGCATTTGGAGCGAAGAAACCTCCGATTGACGGGTTAAACTGGTCATGCGAACTCAATATGCAGTGCGTTGGCGTGTGTATTTTTTTGGTTTTGTTCTGCTTGTAAAAAAAGATATATATACATATATATATATTCTATATATAAAAACAAAAATAAATAAGTAAATAAATATTTAGAGATTTTTTTTTAATTTTTAAAAATTTATTATTATTTTTTTTAATTTTAAAATATTATTTATAATTTATTTAATATTTATTATATATATTTTTAAATAAAAAAAGGGATTAAATAAAGAAAAGAAGAAAAGAAAATAATTATGTTTTTATTTTAATTTTTAAATATTATTTATAATTTATTTTTATTTATTTATTTTTATTTTAAATAAAAAAAAGAGGGAAGAAAGAAGAAAAGAAGAAAAGAGAATTTTGTTTTTTTTTAAAATGTGGGGTCACATGTTAACATGTGACCTTTCATATGAGGGGGGTCACATGCTAGCATGTGACATGGAGGGTCACATGTTAGCATGTGACCCCTCATGTGAGGGCTCATATGCTAAGGGGGAGTCACATGCTCAGCATGTGAGGGGGTCGTCACATGCTGACCCGTCACATGCTCAGCATGTGTCACATTCTTTGCATGTGACCCACGTCACATGTTAAATATGTGATGGGGCTGCTTTAGCATGTGACACCACCTTTTTTTTTAACGTGGAGTTCAACTCCAAAAGAATTTTATATGGCTAAAAAAATTATAATGTGGAGTTAGACTCCCCAAAAAAGGTATATTTTTTTTTGTGGAATTAAACTCCAAAAGAATTTCTGTAATGGAGTTAAACTCCAAAGGAATTTTATTTGTGGAGTTAAACTCCAAAAGAATTTTTGTAGTGGAGTTAAACTCCAAAATAATTTTCCTGGTGGTGGAGTTGAACTCCAAAAGAATTTTATTTATGGAGTTGAACTCCAAAAGATTTTCTTCTTTCTCCTTTGAGAAGAAACCCAAAATGGGTTTTCTTGAAACTCCAAGATCTAGATCTTGGATGATAAAAAAAGAGACCCTTTTTCCTCTCTTGATGGAATCTTGGGAGGTGGATTTATGGTAAAACTTTGTTTAGTTTTAAAAAAAAAGAGAGCTAAGCTCTTGATTTATTTTGAAAATGAAAAGGAAGAGAAAGAACTTGAAGAAGAGAGAGTGAAGGCACAAATCCTAGTTTTTTGAGGGAGTGAAAAAGTGTATTGCTTTATTCATCATCATGTTGCCTTATATAGGCTTACACATTTACATATAGCCCTTCGGGCTTTACAAAAATGGCATTTTAGCCATCCCATGGCTCATGTGCCATTTCATTTTTGCACATAAGCCATGTGCTTACAAAATATTGGCCTTATGCCCATTTTGTTTACATTCATGCATAAACAATTACATAGAAATTATTTATTACATGATTTTGTTGTTGGCATGTGGGAGACTGGTTGCGAGAGCGGACAGCTAATGCGTTCCACTTATTGAACAGAGTCTATGGTCGGTCCGTGACCCCTGGATGCCGCGGGCTCGACTTGGGCATGGGCCCGCTTGACCTGGGCTTGGGCCCACCTAGCTTGGGGTTGACTTTGATTTTGACTTGGTCAACCGGGGTGTAAATTTTGATTTCAACAAAGTGCCCCCCATCAATAAATGCACACCACATATGTGAGTCGTATGCATGAAATTGATGGATCTTCTTTCATGCGGAGGCGACTTGCTTTGGTTCACACTTTTGGGGATGCACTGCCCTTTTTACGACATGGACGGTCGACGCCCTGATCCGGAGCGATTTAGGGTTCCCAATTTGCGGGAGCCTGCACTGCCCTTTTTGCGACATAGACGGTCGACGCCCTGATCCGGAGCGATTTAGGGTTCCCAATTTGCGGGAGCCTGCACTGCCCTTTTTGCGACATAGACGGTCGACGCTCTGTTACGGAGTGATTTGGGTTCCCAATTTGCGGGAGCCTGCACTGCCCTTTTTGCGACATAGACGGTCGACGCTCTGATCCAGAGCGATTTGGGGTTCCCAATTTGCGGGAGCCTGTACTGCCCTTTTTGCGACATAGACGGTCGACGCTCTGTTACGAAACGATTTGGGTTCCCAATTTGCGGGAGCCTGCACTGCCCTTTTTGTGACATAGACGGTCGATGCTCTTATCCGGAGCGATTTGGGTTCCCAATTTGCGGGAGCCTGCACTGCCCTTTTTGCGACATAGACGGTCGACGCTCTGTTACGAAGCGATTTGGGTTCCTAATTTGCGGGAGCCTGCACTGCCCTTTTTGCGACATAGACGGTCGACGCTCTGATCCGGAGCGATTTGGGTTCCCAATTTACGGGAGCCTGCACTGCCCTTTTTGCGACATAGACGGTCGACGCTCTATTACGGAGCGATTTGGGTTCCCAATTTGCGGGAGCCTGCACTGCCCTTTTTGCGACATAGACGGTCGACGCTCTGTTACGGAGCGATTTGGGTTCCCAATTTGCGGGAGCCTGCACTGCCCTTTTTGCGACATAGACGGTCGACGCTCTGATCCGGAGCGATTTGGGTTCCCAATTTGCGGGAGCCTGCACTGCCCTTTTTGCGACATAGACGGTCGACGCTCTGTTACGAAGCGATTTGGGTTCCCAATTTGTGGGAGCCTGCACTGCCCTTTTTGCGACATAGACGGTCGACGCTCTGTTACGGAGCGATTTGGGTTCCCAATTTGCGGGAGCCTGCACTGCCCTTTTTGCGACATAGACGGTCGACGCTCTGATCCGGAGCGATTTGGGGTTCCCAATTTGCGGGAGCCTGCACTGCCCTTTTTCCGACATAGACGGTCGACGCTCTGTTACGAAGCGATTTGGGTTCCCAATTTGCGGGAGCCTGCACTGCCCTTTTTGCGACATAGACGGTCGACGCTCTGATCCGGAGCGATTTGGGGTTCCCAATTTGCGGGAGCCTGCACTGCCCTTTTTGCGACATAGACGGTCGACGCTCTGATCCGAAGCGATTTGGGTTCCCAATTTGCGGGAGCCTGCACTGCCCTTTTTGCGACATAGACGGTCGACGCTCTGATCCGGAGCGATTTGGGTTCCCAATTTGCGGGAGCCTGCACTGCCCTTTTTGCGACATAGACGGTCGACGCTCTGTTACGAAGCGATTTGGTAGACGTGCCCCCGGCACAGAGTGTCGCTGGTCGACGTTTCCCCGAGACGGAGTATCTGCTGTCGATGTGCCCCTGGCACGGAGTGTCTGCTTGACGTTTCCCCGAGGCGGAGTGTCGCTGTTTGACGCAAAGGTCGATGTTGGAATTGGTTGGTTTGATTTGTTTGACTTGAGTTGACATCAACATCGCTATACTGGAATATGGTACCAGGAGCGAATCATCATCTGCCATGAGAGGTTTTGGGATTGGTTTTTTGTCGGCATCTGCATTGCTGCACTGGAGTAATGCCAGGAGCAACTTATCATTTGTCCCAAGAGGATTTGGGAATTGGTGGCTTAGGAGACAGGTTCATATCCCTGTCACCTAAGGTTTTTCAATTTTATGGGCCGTGAGGGTCCCATAAAAGCATTTTCTCCCTACAAGTCGAAAGGATCTCGTAGGTGTATTTTCTCCTTAGGAGTCGTGAGGACTCCTAAGTGTATTGCTCCTTTGTGAGTCATAAAGATCTCACGCGGGAATTTTCTCCTCACAAAGTCGAGAGGACTTTGCGGGTGCATTTCATCTCTTTTTTACGAGTTTGCGCCCTTTCGGATTTTCACAAACTCGTCGGCAGTCCTGCCGTTTTTACTCACGGAGCCCTTTCGGGTTTTCATCCGTGCCCATTTTGCTTGTGGGCATACCATTTTATTTATATTTTTATTATTATTTTTATTTTTATTTTTATTTTTTTGGACTTTGAATGCGGTCTCACCAGTAGGACTTGGGAGAGATTGGGATCGTTTTACGCCCGTGGATTGTATACGGTTTTGTAGGATGTATGATCCAGACCGTAGGGCCGGCAAAATTTTGGGACTTTGTTGGCGTCTGCATCGCTGCACTGGAATATGGTACCAGGAGCGACTTATCATTGGCCGTTGGGGTATGGGATTTGGAATTTGGTTGGCGTCTGCATCGCTACACTGGAATATGGTACCAGGAGCGACTCATCATTCGCCATTGGGGTACGGTATTTGGAATTTGGTTGACGTCTGCATCGCTACACTGGAATATGGTACCAGGAGCGACTCATCATTCGCCGCTTGGGGATTGGGGAGCGAATTTGGTTGGCGTCTGCATCACTGCACTGGAATGAACTACCAGGAGCGACTCATCATTCGCCATTGGGGTATGGGAGTGATGGCTTAGAAGACAGGTTTAGATCCCTATCACCTAAGGCTTTTCAATTTTATGGGCCGTGAGGGTCCCATAAAAGCATTTTCTCCCTGCGAGTCGTAAGGATCCCGCAGGTGTATTTTCTCCTTAGGAGTCGTGAGGACTCCTAAGTGTGTTTTTCCTTCGTGAGTCGTAAAGATCCCACAAAGGTTTGTTCTCCTCATGTATCGTGAGAACACATGAGTGGGTCTTCTCAATGGAGCATAATTCCACAGGCAGAGACCAGCCGCGTAACTGGTGATTGCGGTGGGGCATGGGTATGAAGAGAATTATTTGAGCCTGTGGATTGTATACGGTAGTCAATTTAGGGACTAACCGTAGGGCCGGGAGAATTTTGGAAATTTGATTTTGTTTGGCGTCTGCATCGCTACACTGGAATATGGTACCAGGAGCGACTCATCATTCGTCGTCGTTTTTTTTTGTTGTTTTTTTTGTTTTTTTTTACCGTGATTGCTCTATCATTTCAGCTTTTCTTATCGCGAAGGTCGCGATTGCCCTATCATTTCGGCTATTTATTCGCGGTTGCCCCATCATTTCGGCTTTATTTTCATTTTCATTTTTACTCGCTGATTTTTATTGCGAGTTGCCCCATCATTTCGGCTTTTCTTTATTTTTCTTTTATTTACACTTTTTTTTATTTACATTTTTTTTACATTCCCAGTTTAACGACTTAGAGGTCGATTATTCCCAGTTTAAAGACTTAGCGGTCTATTATTCCCAGTTTAAAGACTTGGTGGTCTGCTGTTCCCAGTTTAACGACGTGGTGGTCCTCTGTTTCCAGTTTAGAGACTTAGAGGTCTACTATTTCCAGTTTAACGACTTGGAGGTCTACTATTTCCAGTTTAACGACTTGGAGGTCATCTGTTTCCAGTTTAACGACTTGGAGGTCATCTGTTTCCAGTTTTAAAGACGTGGAGGTTGATTGTTTCCAGTTTAAAAACGTGGTGGTCATCTGTCTCCAGTTTAGCGACGTGGTGGTCATCTGTTTCCAGTTTAACGACGTAGAGGTCATCTGTTTCCAGTTTAAAGACTTAGAGATCATCTGTTTCCAGTTTAAAGACTTAGAGGTCATCCGTTTCCAGTTTAACGACTTGGTGGTCATCCGTTTCCAGTTTAACGACTTGGAGGTTATCTGTTTCCAGTTTAAAGACTTAGAGGTCATCCGTTTCCAGTTTAAAGACTTAGAGGTCTAATGTTTCCAGTTTAACGACTTGGTGGTCATCTTTGCTTATCCCAGCTCCTTGAACATTGATCTTGGCGGAGCTGTGTTGATGACCTAGCTCTGTGGCTTGCCGATACATCCGAGGATTGAGAGGTTTTTCCAAGCTTATATTGGTCCTCTGCCCAATCTTTGAAAACACAGCAGTCTTCAATGGTATGACTCAGCACTCTATGGTATAGGCAGTATATGGGATTGCCAGTCATATTCATTTCATGTGGCCTCTTCGGAATAGGCAGTTGCAGGCCATTGTTCAGGGCTTCCTCGAATATATCGCGGACTTTATCCCTCCTAAAGGAGTACACCTTCTTCCTTCTCTCCGTCAGAGTAGGTGCCCTCACTGGCGCCGGTCCCTGAGGCCGATCAATCTTCGGTTCACCCTGCACATGTTTGGGAGGGTTAGGTTCCCGAAAGGTTTCGGTCTCCATTTGCATGAAATCGGCGGTCATAGCTTGACTGTTTGCTAACATGCCTTTAGACAGTTCTATCTCTCCCGTCTTGTATTGCCTTTCGACCCAATCTTTGAAGACGAAGCAGTCCTCAATGAAATGACCTATCACCCTGTGATAGGGGCAATATTTTGGGTCGTCGGTCATATTCTCTTCTTGCGGTCTCTTTGATTCTGGCAGTTGTAGACCGTTTCTTAGGGCGTCCCTGAATATCTTGTGGACCTTTTCCCTCTTGAAGGAATAGACCTTTTCCTGCTTCTCTTTCAGAGGCGATTCCCCCCCGGCGTATGTATCGGAGGGACTGGAGGCTGATTGCGGCCGTTTTTCGCGAAGGCGCTCCGCTTTTAGGTTTAAAGGGATATCAGTTGGCTGCTCCCGGGTCCCAATCCCTGGCTCATGAGCCAAAATTTGATTCTGCTGTAATTGCAATCGGACGACTTGGGTCGCGAGATCTGCCACGACGTTTGCCAGCTCGTCGACTTTGGAATAGACCTCGGCCATCTTCTCATCCCTGTCCTGAAATTGCCTTTGAAGCCATTGGAATAATGCTTGTTCTGTAGTTCCGGCTATGACAACCGGGTAATCTTTATTGCCTGAGCTCCATTCCGTAGGAACCACGGGCTCCTCTGGCTTATCGGCCTGAGCGGGCTCTTCATCATTTAGATCGAGCCGATGCTGGGTAGCGTCAACCATATCATCACCATGGCTGTGAAGAAGAGGACGATTCGTTTCTTCATGTCCGGCCATGTAGACAGTGTGGATAACACATTCAGCCATTCTTTCATCACCGGCAGCTGGTTTCGCGGGGCGGTCCGGGCTTTGGAAATTCATAAATTTTAGCATGGCTAGAGCCCTAGCCCTTTTGTTGGCTCTATTTCTGAGCCGTTTCTGCCTCAGCTTCTCTGCCTTAAGCGCTTGGCAGGCTTCTGCTCTTCGGAAAGCCGCCATAGGCCGAGTGATGGGGATGCTTGAGAAGACATCTGCCCGCATGTTCGTCGAAGGTATCGCCTGGGCTTGCCCACGACGTCTGGCAACTTCTTTTGTTCCGATGGCTTTGCCCTCAGTTGGTGCCATGGAAAGCCGTCCAGACACCGATTTGCGCTTGGGTTGGGGCGCCCTCGAGATTACCACATTCGGTCTCCTGCCTTTTGAGACCGGTCTGTCTGTTACTGGAGCTTGAGTAGCCGGGATGGCGTTAGCTGACACGAACAGGATAGAGCCGAATGGTAGCGGCTCCTCCTCCCATTGTCGCCCGAGACTGGCCGTAAGGACCGTCCTGGAGTCCATTTTCATCGTGTAGGAGACTGGAGTCGTGCTGAGAGCTGAGTTCATCATAGGAGACATTGTTGAAAAGTGATTGCTTGAAACCTGCATGAAAGAGCATTATTTTAGTATAAATATAGGTATGTATATTTATTGAGTTCGCATGAACGCTTAACCCGAAATATGGGAGGAGAGATTTGTCCCACCGGGCGTGCCAGAATCTGTAGGGTGTTTTTCGTCACCCCATTGAGATGGGAATATGCGTGCGCTTATCAGGCGCATTACAGATTCCCCCTGCCTAGGGTAGGCTGGGGTTTATTGATTGTGGGGATCCAAATCTCCGGCAGCCGCGGACTAAGCTGCCGTTAATTACCCCTCGTATTTGGAGCGAAGGAACCTCTGATTGACGGGTTAAACTGGTCATGCAAACTCAATATGCAGTGCGTTGGCGTGTGTATTTTTTTGGTTTTGTTCTGCTTGTAAAAAAAAGATATATATACATATATATATTTTCTATATATAAAAACAAAAATAAATAAGTAAATAAATATTTAGAGATTTTTTTTTAATTTTTAAAAATTTATTATTATTTTTTTAATTTTAAAATATTATTTATAATTTATTTAATATTTATTATATATATTTTAAATAAAAAAAGGGATTAAATAAAGAAAAGAAGAAAAGAAAATAATTATGTTTTTATTTTAATTTTTAAATATTATTTATAATTTATTTTTATTTATTTAATATTTATTTATTTTTATTTTAAATAAAAAAAGAGGGAAGAAAGAAGAAAAGAGATTTTTTTTTTTTTTAAAAAGTGGGGTCACATGTTAGCATGTGACCCCTCATATGAGGAGGGTCACATGCTAGCATGTGACATGGAGGGTCACATGTTAGCATGTGACCCCTCATGTGGGGGGGGGTCACATGCTAGCATGTGACCCCTCATATGCTAATGTGGTGTCACATGCTCAGCATGTGAGGGGGCCGTCACATGCTCAGCATGTGACCCGTCACATTCTTTGCATGTGACCCACGTCACATGTTAAACATGTGATGGGGCTGCTTTAGCATGTGACCCGTCACATGCGTCTTTTTTTTTTAACGTGGAGTTCAACTCCAAAAGAATTTTATATGGCTAAAAAAATTATAATGTGGAGTTAGACTCCCCAAAAAAGGTATATTTTTTTTTGTGGAATTAAACTCCAAAAGAATTTCTGTAGTGGAGTTGAACTCCAAAGGAATTTTACTTGTGGAGTTGAACTCCAAAGGAATTTTATTTGTGGAGTTAAACTCCAAAAGAATTTTTGTAGTGGAGTTAAACTCCAAAATAATTTTCCTGGTGGTGGAGTTGAACTCCAAAAGAATTTTATTTATGGAGTTGAACTCCAAAAGATTTTCTCCTTTCTTCTTTGAGAAGAAACCCAAAATGGGTTCTCTTGAAACTCCAAGATCTAAATCTTGGATGATAAAAAAAAAAACCCTTTTTCCTCTCTTGATGGAGTCTTGGGAGGTGGATTTATGGTAAAACTTTGTTTAGTTTTTAAAAAAAAGAGAGCTAAGCTCTTGATTTATTTTGAAAATGAAAAGGAAGAGAAAGAACTTGAAGAAGAGAGAGTGAAGGCACAAACCCTAGTTTTTTGAGCGAGTGAAAAAGTGTATTGCTTTATTCATTATCATGTTGCCTTATATAGGCTTATACATTTACATATAGCCCCTCGGGCTTTACAAAAATGGTATTTTAGCCATCCCATGGCTCATGTGCCATTTCATTTTTGCACATAAGCCATGGGCTTACAAAATATTGGCCTTATGCCCATTTTGTTTACATTCATGCATAAACAATTACATAGAAATTATTTATTACATGATTTTGTTGTTGGCATGTGAGAGGCTGGCTGCGGGCTCGACTTGGGCATGGGCCCGCTTGACCTGGGCTTGGGCCTACCTAGCTTGGGGTTGACTTTAATTTTGACTTGGTCAACCGGGGTGTAAATTTTGACTTCAACACCATGATTTAGGCACATGTTGGAATGGAGTAATGAGCATTTAATGGTGAAGATTATGTGTTGAATTCAAGATTCAAAATTCCCTCCAAAATCTGGGTGTAGACCAAGCCAAATCAGAGAAAATAAACCGCGCCAAAGTGATGCGAGGGACCTAACAAGTCAACACACCAAGTACGAGACCGTTCCAACATGATGTGGCCGGCCACATCACATTATAGACCGGCCTGGCCGGCCCCACCACCTCCAGTGGGCCCCAGATTCTCACAGTAACTTCCTTGCTGCCACGTAGCCCTAATTTTGTTGTTTATTTTCTTTTCTTTTCTTCCTATAAAAGCAGGCAGTGGGCAAAGGTTCAAGGGAGTCATTCTTTAGTCTTGGATTGTCATTCTTTAGTCCAAGTTTTCTTTTCTCTTTTCATGTAAATAGCTTAGTCCCCTTGGGTTCTTAACCTTCTCTTGATCCTTCAACCTCTTCATTGAGCTTGAAGGTTTAAGGGTTGGTTATTGATCTCAAGGGGTTGTATCGTTCTTAAAGATTAATAAAGTGTTCTTTTGTGCTTCATTCACCATGAGTTCTTTGCCTCTTCTTGATCAAGCAACCTCTTCATTGAGCTTGCACGTTTAAGATTTGGGTTATTGAACCCATGTCTTGCAATATGTTCTTTGGTTCCTAATCTTTTACTTACTTGCATTTTATTCTTGCTCTTTTAATTCTCGCACTTAAATTCCATGCACTTTAATTACTTGCTTGTAATCTTTTCTTTTCTTTGTTCTTCTCTTTTGTTATCTCTTTTTGGTTTGTTTTGTGAATGGTGTGAATATTGTTGTTAGGAAAAGAGAAATATATTGTAAGTTAACATTTCGTTTTTCATTTCCTTTTCCCGTCTTTTCCATTTGAAACTCCGCCCAAACCCTACGCAAGCGCTCCGTTAGGCACCCTACCCTACCAAGTTTTTATGTTTTTAGAAAATTTTCTGATTTTTATGGGTTTTTAAATAAGTATGCAAATGCAGAATATACAAATGAATGTGAAGGTAGAAAGCTTACCGAGCAGGTGGCTGAAGCTGAAGCTCAGAAAGAAATTGGCAGTGGTGGTCGGCCATATCCCGCACAGTACGATCTGATCGAGTTCCCGAGCGGCTATGTCATTCCTAAGTTCGGAAGATTTGACGGAACGGGGAGTGCAAATCAGCACGTCGCCCACTTCAAAGCATCGTGCGGAAATACAGGGGGCAATGACGCGCTCCTTCTTCGTCAGTTTGTCAACAGCCTGACCGGTGTCGCCTTCGACTGGTACGCGAGTATACCAGACGGGTCCGTCATTACTTTTGCCCAAATGGAGTCTCTGTTTCGGCAAAGGTTCATGAGCGTCAGTGATAAAATCTCCATTGCCGACCTTGTGAGGACCAAGCCGGGGAAGAATGAAAGCAACACCGACTTTATCGCCCGATGGCGTAATCTCACAGTCAAGTGCGAACCACCGCTGGAGCAGGACCAGTCCGTTAGCCTTCTCATTGGGAACCTCAGCAATTGGATGGTCCCATTCTTGTGTACAGCAGGCCTCAAGACATTTCAGGAGCTAACCAAGAAAGTCCAAATGCTGGAACGCTCGAAACAAGAGTCCCCGCCGGACTCTCAGAGAGACAAAACTTGGAAAAGCAAGCGGGACGACAGCCGTAAAAGCGGGAGTTTCAGCAGTACCAATGTCTTCAATGCGTCCGACAATGAAGAAAAGCGAAGGGCGGGCGAATCCAAAACCAACCGGTCTCGAAAGCCATTGCTGGGAGGAGATGGGCCTTCCCTTGAGGAGAAGAAGAATAAGGTTTACTCTTTCAGAAGGGACAAGGTCCGCAAGATATTTAAAGATGCCTTGAACAATGGTCTACAATTGCCAGAGTCGAAAAGACCCCAAGAAGCAAAAATGACCGACAATCCGCTGTATTGCCCGTACCACCGAGTAGTGAGCCATGCGATCGAGGATTGCTATATCTTCAAAGACTGGGTCGAGAAGCAGTACAAGGCTGGAGAGATCGAGCTATCCAAAAGTGTGTTGGTGAACAATCAAGTTGCAACCGCCAACTTTATACAGACAGAAGTTGAAGCCTTCTGGGAGCAGACAGCTGAACCCGCTGCCCTGATAAGCAAAACTGACTCATCGCAGCCTCCGTGGAGCACGCACATATCTAATAAGACGAAGAAAATGATAAAGCTACTTCGGAAAGAGCCCAGGACGGAATGGGAAGGGCAGAAGAAGCCTACCAGTCCAGCTGCCAATGCGGCTCCATCAAGCTGAATTCGTCTTGGGAGACATTATCGTCGAAGGTTGATTGCTGCACGGGAAAAAAAACATCATTTCAGTATAGGCAATCGATATGTATATCGATTGAGTTCGCATGAACATTTAACCCGAAATATGGGAGGAGAGAAACGTCCCACCGGGCGTGCCAGAACCTGTAGGATGTTTTTCGTCATCCCATTGAGATGGGAATACGCACGCGCTTGTCAGACGTACTACAGATCCCCCCTGCCTAGGGTAGGCCGGGGTTTTATTGATTGTGGGGATCTAAATCTCCGGCAGCCGCGGACTAAGCTGCCGTTAATTACTCCTCGCCTTTGGGACGAGGGAACCTCCGATTAACGGGTTAAACTGATCATGCGAACTCAATATGCAGTGTATGTGTGTTTTGTTTTGGAGGGGGGTTTAAATATATCGGGAGCCACGCAGAGTTTTTACGGGGGTCCTGCTACCCGGATAGCGGGCTGGGGGTCAAGGGAGCTGGCAGCCCCCTTGCGGGGTGCGGGGCAGCGCCCCGGCCCAAAAATTTTTTTGGGGGGGACAGTGTTGTGGAGTGTGTGTGTATCTGTATATATATATACATGTATATATTTAAAAAAGGGAAAAAACGCCCAAAGGACGTGTGGGGTCAGCGCCTTAAGCACTGTGCACTTAGGTGCTGTGCGCTTAGGCGCTAGCGCGCCACATATCGGCATGTGGGCGCTTTGCGCTTGAGCGCAAGTGCGCTACGTGTCGGCACGTGGGCTCTTTGCGCTTGAGCGCAGGGCGCTGGAGCGCAGGGCGCTGGAGCGCAAGCGCGCCACGTGTCGGCACGTGGGCGCTTTGCGCTTTGCCGCAGGGCGCTGGAGCGCAAGCGCGCCACGTGTCGGCACGGAACGCTTTGCGCTTGCACAGGGCGCTTGAGCGCAAGCGCGTCACGTGTTGACACGTGGGCGCTTTGCGCTTGAGCGCAGGGCGCTGGAGCGCCAGCTCGCCACGTGTCGGCACGTGGGCATTTTGCGCTCGAGCGCTAGCGCGCTACGTGTCGGCACGTGGGCGCTTGGCGCTTGAGCGCTTAGGCGCCGGCGAGAAAAAGAGGCTTTTAGTCCCAGAAATTCTCGAAAGAGAAATTAGGGTGGAGTTAAACCTCCTAAGATGTTTTGGGGTTGATGAAAGGGGTTCTTCTTCTTTCTCCTCTGGTTGCTGGATCTTGAAGATCAAGAGATATGGGATTTTAAAAATCTCTTCTTTTTGAAATCTAATGGAAGATCTGAGTTCCCCTTTATGGGTTTTGTGGTGAAAAACTATTTAGTTTTATAGAATGAAGAGTAAAACTCTTGATTTAATTCAAAAGAAAGAAGAAGGTTTTGGAACCTTGAAGAAGGAGAAAAGATCTCAGATCTAAAATTTTTTGGAGAGAGAAAAAGTTGTGAGATATTTTCATTATCCTTGCCTTTATAGGCTATACACTTTACACATAGCCCCTTGGGCTTCACAAAATGGCATTTTGCCTATCTCATGGCTCATGTGCCATTTCTTTTTGCACATAAGCTATGGGCTTTACAAAAATTTGGCTTTGTGCCTATTTTTCTTACATTTATCCATAAAATAAAATAAAAGAAATACAACAAAATTATTTATTACAAAATTTTTATCTTGGCATGGAGGGAGACCGGCCGCTTCATGTTCGGGCTCGACCCGGGCATAGGCCCACTGGATCTGGACTTGGGCCCACTTGGTTTGGGGTTGACTTTGATTTTGACTTGGTCAACCGCGGTGTAAATTTTTACCCCAATAGGGAGGTTTTTGCCTTTGGAAAACTTAGCCAATTTAGCTAAGATTGGCTTTAAAATAGTGTTAAACACTAGAGGACAACAGTGTTAAACACTGGAGACGAAATACTCAAAATAGTGTTAAACACTAGAAAGAAAGGGGTCACGTGGGGGCACGTGAGGGCACCCAGAGGTGGGGCCAGATCTCCTTTACTTTGTTCTCAGAACTGAAAATTTGTGTTAAACACTTTTAGCCATCACGTGTGGACACGTGATAGGCACTCATGCACTGATTTGTTAAGGTGTTTATTAGGGGTCACGTGAGGACACGTGAGAGTGCCCAAAGCCAGCATTGTCTTTGCTTTTGTTTTCTTTATTTCGGAAGTCACGTGGGAGCACGTGAGGCATTACCTCCATGCTTTTCCCTTCTCATTTTGGGAGATTTGTTTAGGGGTCACGTGGGGGCACGTGGCCTAGTTTTATTCTTTCTTTTCTGATCACTGCGGATTGGGGTCACGTGTCATCATGTGACCAAAGTTCTTTACGTGCATGGAGATCTTTCAAGTCTCTTTATTTCAAGAATTAAATTCTCTGTAGGGTTAAACCCTAATTCTGTTTTTTTAGAGGAATTAAATTCCTATGTATATGGAAGAATTAAATTCTTATGTGGGGTTAAACCCTAGCTCTGTTTTGGAGGAATTAAATTCCTATGAATTTGGGAGAATTAAATTCTCATATAGGGTTAAACCCTAGTTCTGTTTTGGAGGAATTAAATTCCTATGAATTTGGGAGAATTAAATTCTCATATAGGGTTAAACCCTGGTTCTATTTTGGAGGAATTAAATTCCTATGAATTTTGGGGAATTAAATTCCTTAAACTCAATTCTCCCTCTAAGTTTTGGATCTGCATGGCAGAATCTCCCCGATGAGAATTAAATTCTCAACTTGTGGGGAGATCTACTTCTGCAGATCTTCAACCAAAGGAAGAACTAAGTTCTTATTCAGAAGAGTTAAACTCTTAAATTGAGAATTAAATTCTCTTTGTTTTATGGAACTTAGATCTCTTTCCCCTTTCTCACCTAGGGTTTCTTTTCTCTGAAGAGATCCTTTTTTTCTCTCTTGAGAATTAAATTCTCCTCTTTTTTCCCTCTGTTGTTGTTATCTCCCCAAAAAAGTAGATCCCTTCTCTTCTTTTCTTGGCTCCTATTTATAGGAGAAAGAAAAGAATCAATTTGTTTTGTGAATCTTTCATTGAAAGATTTTTAATTGATTTTGTAACCAACATGATCTTTTAGATCACTCAGTGAATTTTATTCATTATTGGATTTTTAATCCAAAAGATTTTTTATCTGTTATTCCTGGCAAATTTAGGGAAATATTTCCTTGTATAAAATATTTCCATAAATTGGTGATTTTTAATCACCATTGGATTTTTAATCCAACGGTGCTCCATTTTACAGAGCACCATCTTTTTTGTTTGAAAAGATTTAGAGAAATATTTTTCCAGTTAGGGTTTTTGATTCCCTCTTAATTAAAATTTAATTCTATTAATTCATAGATTTTTAGGAACCCATCACGTGTTGGCATGTGACCCCCTGATTAAGCATTTGACCAGAATTTAATTCTGTTGTTTTAAAGAACTCAGGAATTATCACGTGTCAGCATATGACCCTTGGTCACGTGTTGGCACGTGATGCCCCATTGAGGTTTTTCCTTGTTATTTTATTATACCTTTAATTCTTTTCAGTGGGTTTAAAGGCCCATCACGTGTTGGCACGTGACCCCACTGATTAATTATTTCCAATTATTTATTTTATTCAGTGCCTACAGGCTTTGCCTGTAAATGGTCACGTGTCTGCACGTGATGCCCGGTCACGTGTGGGCACGTGATGCCCGGTCACGTATGGGCACGTGATGCCTCATAACTTTTGATCCCGGATGAATTATGAGACCCATAATATATCAAATCGAAGGATTTTTCGAGAAGCTTTCGATACCATCAGAATTTATCTATTTCTCATTCGGGAGTTTGTCAAAATGCAGCCCGGAAAATACTGGTTCGCATTTTCTTCCTTAGATTACACGTGCATAGCATATTTGCTCATAACTTTTGATCCCGGATGAATTATGAAGCCCATAATATATCAAATCGAAGGCTTTTTCGAGACGCTTTCGATACCATCAGAATTTATCTGTTTCACATTCAGAAGTTTTTCAAAATACAGCCCGGAAAATACTGGTTCAAATTTTCTTAAACGTATCGCTGCCATTTGATACCTTGGGCTCTTTTGCGCAGAATTTTTTTGGCGGGAACAGGCTTTACAAAATGGCATTTTGCCCATCCCATATCTCATGTGCTATTTCTTTTTGCACATAAGCTACGGGCTTTACAAAAATTTGGTTTTATGCCCATTTTGCTTACATTCATGCACAAAAAATTACATCAAAATTATTTGTTACATGATTTTTTATTTTGGCATGGAGGAGGGACGGCCGCTTCATGTTCGGACTCCACCTGGGCATGGGCCCACTTGATCTGGGCTTGGGCCCACCTGGCTTGGGGTTGACCTTGACTTTGACTTGGTCAACCGGGGTGCAATTTTCGATCCGAACAAAGTGCTCCCCATCAATAAATGCATACCACATATGTGGATCATGTATATGAAATTGATGGATCTTCTTTCGCGTGGAGGCGACTTGCTTTGGTTCCCACTTTTTGGGATGCACCGCCCTTTTTACGACATGGACGGTCGATGCTGCCCTTTTAGCGACTTGGACGGTCGGTGCTGCCCTTTTTATGACTTGGACGGTCGGCGCTTGACGCGTCTCCGAGGCAGAGTGTCCGTGGTAGACGTTTCCCTGGCCCGGAGTGATTTGGTTCCCAATTTGTGGGAAGCCTGCACTGCCTTTTTTACGACATGGACGGTCGACGCCCTGGCCCGGAGCGATTGGGTTCCCGATTTGTAGGAAGCCTGCACTGCCCTTTTTACGACATGGACGGTCGACGCTTAACACGTCTCCGAGGCGGAGTGTCCGTGGTAGACTTTTCACTGGCCCGGAGCGATTTAGTTCCCAATTTGTGGGAAGCATGCACTGCCCTTTTTACGACATGAAATGTCGACGCCCTGACCCAGAGCGATTTGGTTCCCGATTTGTGGGAAGCCCGCACTGCCCTTTTTACGACATGGACGGTCGACGCTCTTGCCTGGAGCGATTTGGTTCCCGATTTGTGGGAAGCCTGCACTGCCCTTTTTACGACATGGACAGTCGACGCTTGACGCGTCTCCGAGACGGCGTGTCCATAGTAGACGTTTCCCCGGCACGGAGTGATTTAGTTCCCGCTTTGTAGGAAGCTTGCACTGCCTTTTTTTATGACATGGGCGGTCGACGCCCTGACCCGGAGCGATTTGGTTCCCGATTTGTGGGAAGCCTGCACTGCCCTTTTTACGACATAGACGGTCGACGCTCTGGCCCGGAGCGATTTGGTTCCCGATTTGTGCGAAGTCTGCACTGCCCTTTTTATGACATGGACGGTCGACACTTGACGCGTCTCCGAGGCGGAGTGTCCGTGATAGACTTTTCTCTAACCCGGAGCGATTTGGTTCCCAATTTGTGGGAAGCCTGCACTGCCCTTTTTATAACATGGACGGTCGACGCTTGACGCGTCTCCGAGGCGGAGTATCCGTGATAGACTTTTCCCTGGCCCGGAACGATTTGGTTCCCAATTTGTGGGAAGCCCGCACTGCCCTTTTTACGATATGGACGGTCGACGCTTGACGTGTCTCCGAGGCGGAGTGTCCGTGGTAGACGTTTCCCTGGCCCGGAGCGATTTAGTTCCCAATTTGTGGGAAGCCTGCACTGCCCTTTTTACGACATGGACGGTCGACGTCCTGACCTAGAGCGATTTGGTTCCCGATTTGTGGGAAGACTGCACTGCCCTTTTTACGACATGGACGGTCGACGCTCTGGCCCGGAGCGATTTGGTTCCCGATTTGTGGGAAGCCTGCACTGCCCTTTTTACGACATGGACGGTCGACGCTTGACACGTCTCCGAGACGGCGTGTCCGTAGTAGACGTTTCCCTGGCACAGAGTGATTTGGTTCCCAATTTGTGGGAAGCCTGCACTGCCCTTTTTACGACATGGACGGTCGACGCTTGACGCGTCTCCGGGACGGAGTGTCCGTGATAGAATTTTCCCTGGCCCGGAACGATTTGGTTCCCAATTTGTGGGAAGCCTGCACTGCCCTTTTTACGACATGGACGGTCGACGCTTGACGCGTCTCCGAGGCGAAGTGCCGTGGTAGACTTTTCCCTGGCCCGGAGCGATTTGGTTCCCAATTTGTGGGAAGCCTGCACTGCCCTTTTTACGAAATGGACGGTCGACGCCCTGACCCGGAGCGATTTGGTTCCCGATTTGTGGGAAGCCTGCCCTGCCCTTTTTACGACATGGACGGTCGACGCTCTGGCCCGGTGCGATTTGGTTCCCAATTTTTGGGAAGCCTGCACTGCCTTTTTAACGACATGGATGATCGACGCTTGACGCGTCTCCGAGACGGCGTGTCCGTAGTAGACGTTTCCCTGGCACGGAGTGATTTGGTTCCCGCTTTGTTGGAAGCCTACACTACCCTTTTTACGACATGGACGGTCGACCCTCTGGCCCGGAGCGATTTGATTCCCGATTTGTGGGAAGCCTGCACTGCCCTTTTTATGACATGGACGGCCGACGATTGACGCGTCTTTGAGGCGGAGTGTCCGTGATAGACCTTTCCCTGTCCCGGAGCGATTTGGTTCCCAATTTGTAGGAAGCCTGCACTGCCCTTTTTACGACATGGACAGTCGACGCTTGACACGTCTCCGAGGCGGAGTGTCCGTGATAAACTTTTCCCTGGCCCGGAACGATTTGGTTCCCAATTTGTAGGAAGCCTGCACTGCCCCTTTTACGACATGGATGGTCGACGCTCGATTTGACTTGCTCTGCTTCTTGCAGTGTCAGGGGTAAACTTGACTTGCTCCGCTTCTTGCGGTGTCGAGATTGGATTCTGACTTGCTCCGCTTTCTGCGGTGTCGGAGTTAAAGTTGACTTGTTGATTGTGATTTGGGTTGACATCAGCATCGCTACACTGGAATATGGTACCAGGAGCGAATCATCATCTATCATGAGAGGATTTGGGATTTGGCATCTGCATTGCTGCACTGGAATAATGCCAGGAGCAACTCATCATTTGCCCCGGTAGAATTTGGGAATTGGCTTTTTGGGCAGCATCTGCATTGCTGTACTGGAATAATGCCAGGAGCAACTCATCATTTTCCCCGGGAGGATTTGGGAATTGGTGGCTTAGGAGACAGGTTTAGATCCTTATCACCTAAGGCTTTTCAATTTTATGGGCCGTAAAGGTCCCATAAAAGAATTTTCTCCCTACGAGTCGAAAGGATCTCGTAGGTGTATTTTCTCCTTAGGAGTCATGGGGACTCCCAAGTGTGTTGCTCTTTTGTGAGTCGTAAGGGTCTCACGCGGGAATTTTCTCCTCACAAAATCGAGAGGACTTTGCGAGTGCATTTCATCTCTTTTCATGAGTTCGCGCCCTTTCGGGTTTTCACAAACTCGCCGGCAGTCCTGCTGTTTATACTCACGGAGCCCTTTCGGGTTTTCATCCGTGCCCATTTTGCTTGTGGACATACCTTTTTTTTTTGAATCTTCATCGCCGGTGGGACTTTGAATGTGGTCTCGCCAGTAGGACTTAGGAGAGATTGGGATCATTTTACGCCCGTGGATTGTATACGGTTTTACAGGATGTATGATCCAGACCGTAGGGCCGGAAAAATTTCGGGACTTTGTTGGCGTCTGCATCGCTGCACTGGAATATGACACCAGGAGCGACTCATCATTCGCCGTTGGGGTATGGGATTTAGAATTTGGTTGGCGTCTGCAACGCTGCACTGGAATATAGTACCAGGAGCGACTCAACATTCGCCGTTTTGGGATTTGGAATTTGGTTGGCGTCTGCATCGCTACACTGGAATATGGTACCAGGAGCGACTCATCATTCGCCATTTGGGATTTGAGTTTGGAATTTGGTTGGCGTCTGCATCGCTGCACTGGAATATGGTACCAGGAGTGACTCATCATTCGCCATTGGGATTTTGAATTTGGTTGGCGTCTGTATCGCTGCACTAGAATATGGTACCAGGAGCGACTCATCATTTGCCATTGGGATTTTGAATTTGGTTGGCCTCTGCATCGCTGCACTGGAATATGGTACCAGGAGCGACTCATCATTTGTCGTTGGATTTTTTTTTCCGCGATTGCTCTATCATTTCAGCTTTTCTTATCGCGAAGGTCGCGATAGCCCTATCATTTCGGCTATTTATTCGCGGTTGCCCTATCATTTCGGCTTTATTTTCCATCTTTATTTTACTCGCTGATGTTTATTGCGAGTTGCCCCATCACTTCGGCTTTTCTTTTTATTTATTTATTTACACATCCCTTTTTTTATTTACACATTTTTTTTACATTCCCAGTTTAACGACTTAGAGGTCGACTGTTCCCAGTTTAATGATGTGGTGGTCAGTGTTCCCCTCCGAACACAGAGACGCGACCACGCAGGTCCGTCTTGCCTAAAATTCGGGGCAGATGCTAATTGGTGCTATCCGTCCACCTCTCCAAAGACGCCAAGTTGATTTATGGCACCATGTATCGAAGGTTTAAACGGACGCGGCCGATGTAGCAGACTTCGTCAGATTCCCCCTCGTTTGATGGGTTTTTGATTGTGGGGACGCTCTTCCCTGCAGGCGTAAGCCCCTGCAGTTAATTACGCTACCGCATCGCGGTAACAACTTTCTCCTTCTCTAGATGGTCACTTCGCGTGTGGGTGTTTGTTTTGTTTTTGGTTGCCCGTGGATTGTATACGGAGACCAATTTATGCTGTCGCCCGAAGGGCGTGGACTAGTCCAAATCCGTATCTTTCTTAGATTTGGGTTTGGGAGGTTTGGGTTTAAGGATACGTTAGTCTCATTTTAGACTAAGATCAACTTAAACGTTTGTTAAAGATACGTTAGTCTGATTTCAGACTAAGATCAACTTAACGGGATCGTTTAGATCCAGTAAAAGAGCAATTGGGCTCTATTGTTTAGTTTAATGACGTTGCGGTCGATGATTAGTTTAAGGACATTACGGTCCATTGGTAGTTTAAAGAAATCACGGTCGAGCTTAAGGACATTATAGTCCGTGAGTTTAAGGACCTCACAGTCCGATGTTAGTTTAAAGACATCACGGTCGAGGTTAAGGACGTCATAGTCCGTGAGTTTAAGGACCTCACAGTCCGATGTTAGTTTTAAGACATTACGGTCGAGGTTAAGGACATCATAGTCCATGAGTTTAAGGACCCCACAGTTCATGAAATGTGTGGTTGTCGGGACCCGTCACCTCTTTGAAGACGTTGAGGAATTACAACGACAAATATCAAAGGAGTAAAGAGATGTACCCTTGAACCAAGCTGAGTTGGTTGAAAGAGCAAATGTGCTCAGTTCAACATAAGTTGGGGACTTATGGTCAGAGTTGGGCTAAGTCCAATTAAAAAAATGTTTAACATTTTTTTTTTTTGTTCAGGCTATTAAGCCTTTGTTTGGGCTCGACCCTTTTAATAATGCTAAGCATTGAGTTCTGACATCTTTTGTCTTCATCAGAACAAAGTATGTTCTGACAATGCGCCTGATTAGTGTCAAAACTTATATTTACCGCAATCAGAAACGGCGTCGCTTTGCAGCTAGCCAGTGAGTACGGGTCGATCCACAGAGATGGGTAAATTCCTTTTATGTGTTTTAACGAGTTGATTCAAAGTGTTGTTTTGGTTGATTTATAAAAATCTATAAAAACTGGATCTAATTAATCTAATTAAAAGTCTTGCTAGGGTTAGGTTTAGGGGAAGTTTTGGAGATTAACGTTTTCTTCACCGCTTTCAATGCCTTCTTTTTTTGAATCTATTAGATGTTACGGTAATTGTCAATAAAGTGAATCCGAATCTTTTGGGAAGATATTTCTTCCTCTAGATTCGCATCCTTCCTTTGTTGATAATTACCCTAACCCCTATGGAAAACACGCGCAACCGGCCCTTTATACTACGGTTCACCGTTACCTCGAGGGGTAGGATGCCGTAGGGAGCGGTTGTGCGCGTATGAATAGAGTTCTAATTCATTAGGTACATGGGGCATTGAAAGGGGTGAGAGATCTCATCTCTCAACCCTTTTCCTAAGGCTAACCCTAACAAGCGAGGAGACTACTCGCTCATTAGGGGATGATAAAACATTTTAATTAAAGGAATAAAAATACTTACTAGTTCGATGGCTCCCTCCAAGCAAGAAGAACAGATCTGAATATAATTCCCAGAACTTCTGAATTTTATTGATTGAAAAGAGGCATGGGTTTTTACAGATCTGGGAATACAATATATAGGAAAACAGAAAACCTAGGGTTACAGACTCTCGCACATGCGCAATTACAGATTTGCCCACTAAAAATCCCAACACCCGAACCGTCGCACCGACACGGAAAAACTCCACCGACACAGGCACTTAATGGCCGCGGAACCGCGGCGCCAGGCTGGGTTTGGCCGCGGTTCCGCGGCCAAAGAAGTGAGTTGGGCTCTGCACATTTTGGGCTTGGTTCAGGGCTTCATGGGCTTTTTACTTTTATACTTGTTTTCTCTTTTTGGCTTCTGGGGCTTCTCCAGATCTTCAGTGAAAAACATGCAGCGATCTTTTAACCGTTTTGCTTTGACATTTTGGACCTTGCACTGTTCTTCGTCTAGGCTTGACTAGGATCCGTCTACTTGTTGGTCAAAAGTCCTTTTTCTGTATCAACTTTCGTCTTTTTCACTGTATTTGCTCCAAGGGCCTGTATCCTGTAATATGCAACAAACGTGCGTCAAGAGTACCTGTTTATTTATAAAACGGATAAGAATAGGGGAATGAAAAATGCAATATTATGGTCTGAACAAATACCCCCAAACTTACCTTTTGCTCGTCCTCGAGCAAACTTATTTTTTTATTCACTAAAATCCTAACCACACTTTCGCAGGGAAACGCGATTGCACTGAGCATGTGCAACAAGCCGTTAAACCTCTAGGTGTCCCTAGTAGGAGGAGTGTTGTCTCCTGAGGGTTTTCAGCGGATTACACCCACAAAATCCTATCAACTCGGCCCATTGACTTTTGTTTTCCAATTAGGTTTTCTAACAAGGAATTCTATTACCTTTTGACTCGCAAATTATCCACCCATATTCTTCACACTTCCTCATTATTTAACTTAAGATCATATATGTTATGTAGACCTACTTAGCTTTCGGCATCTCTTAAGTCTTCCTTCTAGGGTTTCAACTCCACTTAGGAATTTCTATCAACTCTACTAAAGATACAAGTTCTATCTTTCATTCCTTTCTCTTATCTAAATTCCAATCACATACCCCTACGTGTGTGTATAGATCACCTATACACTTGGAAATTCAAATCAAGCAATCGTACTTTCGTCCATTTTCCAAAGCACTTATTAATTCGTGATTTTTGAATTTCGCTTACACATCCTTCATGCGACTGTTAATACTTCTTGAGGTACCAACAACCGATTACAAGATGCGTTAGCAAATTAAAGCGTACTTCCTAGTTTTGCAACACCCAAGGCTTTAGCAGTGACTCCCAAACCAGTTGGTCTAAGGCACTAGGTGATGAAGCACCCTCGCTAAATATTTTTCTATTTTTACAGCCTTAAGTAATCACAAAAACCAGTGTCCATTTTTTTTTCATTCTTTATTCACTTTTTTTTTTCTTTTATTTTCATTGTACTAAGGACTTTAGACAAGAGCATTTCAAGGTCTCTTCTACTATTCCAAGTTTCGAGGTGCGTGAGTGTACAAATTGTAGGGTATACATTTTTAGAATCTAGGCTTAAGCTAGGAACTATTTTTCAAACTTATACTCTAATAAGAACATCAATACTCTTCCCTTGTTTAGACTTAGCCCAAGAAGTGAACCCAAAATTTGCCTATTTCTTAATAAAGTACAAGACATATACTTTCTACCGTTAAACTTTAAGGAATGTTATTTTTAGGATTTTTTTAATTCACTAAGTCTAAGATCTAGTTGTTCCTAGCCAGTTAACCTATTTGTCAAACTCAAGTCAATTAGCCAAAATTGAATACAATAATTTTTATAATTTTTGAAATTTTTCAATTTTTTTATGGGTTTTCAAATAAGTATGCAAATGCAAAAATATATACAAATGAATGCGAAGGAAGAAGACATACCGAGCATACCCCCAAACTTGTACTTGACAGTGTCCTCACTGTCATACTAAACCAAGAGGGTCAAAATGTCGGCACACCCCTGTTTATTTATTTACAAATTTTTTTATTGTTAAGAAAAACAAAGAATATATACAAAAAGGCCCTCCCCCAAACTTCATTTAAACTATGTTAGACATTACTACCAAACTTTGCCTAGACCAAACGTCAACACCAACCAGTTGAAAAATTTATCAGTAAAGAGTATTGGCTGGTGGAAGAATAAGTTATAGCGATCCGCAAAGAATTGGGAAAGATAGAAGTAGTGGTAAGGGAGGTGTGGAGGTAAATATACAGGCGATGGTGATGTATCAAAACGAGAATATAAATGATCAGCAATCAGTGGAATGTTAGCATTCTCGTAGGTTATTAAAAGACATGGGGGTATTTCAACTTCTAAAGGAGGAGGTTGACTCACCACAATACCCCCAAGATGTTCCTGTGGGTCCTCTATTGACTCGGCATCATCCATCAATTGTATATGATACTTAATTATGAGGGAACTTATCTCCTCGATGTCCGCCATAGTCCAATCGAAAACTTGCCGCCTATCTTGTAAGACCATTAAGAGGGCGTTCTCTTGCTCTAGGGCTAGAGAGGCCGATATGATAATGGGAAAGGTCTCATTCTCACCTATGTAAGTATATCTAAGGTGAGACGGCAAGGGCATGAGTTCGAATTTCGGAGGTGAAAGAATCATTGCAGAGTCTACCTCGAACTCAAAGGACTCCAACACATGTTCGAAATCACTGCAAACAACCGATTCGGAAGGCTCGACTAACTCATCCAAAAATTCAAAAGCCTCATATTCGGGCTGTGAGTCGTCATCATCCGAAAAAGTGAAACATTCATAATCCATATCGGTTGTGTCAACTGTGGTAGGCTCAAGGAGGGACGCACTAGTGGCGTCAAAACTGTGTTCATCAAACAAGAATTTTTCAAGCCCGCAGTCCTCCTGCGTGATTTCATGAATAGAGCAAACTTCTCGTGTACTAGTTTTAGGCACGGGGGGCAGACTTCCCATCTTATAAATATTGAACTCGCTAGACATTTTCCCAAAGGATAGAGTCATGGAGCCATTGCGACACTTTATTACGGCATTGGAAGTGGCCAAAAATGGTCGACCGAGAATCACCGGAATTTGGTTTCTTGGATTAGCAACAGGTTGTGTGTCCATAACGATAAAATCAACGGGGAATATGAACTCCCCGACTTTGATCAACACATCCTCTAGTTGACCCCTTGGATGGGTGATTGATCGATCAGCCATTTGGAGAGTGCAACGAGTGGGTTTCAACTCTCCAACCCCTAATTGTTCGTACACGGAGTAGGGAATCAGGTTAACACTAGACCCAAGATCTAGAAGTGCTCGATTAATTTTCTTATCCCCAATTGTGATGGAAATCGTAGGACAGCCGGAGTCCTTTCGTTTTTGGGGTAAGGTTTGATGGTGGTTAATAGCATTGCTCACTGCACTAGCCACTAGCACTTTCTTGGGTACTTGAGATGCTTTTCTCTTTGAAGTGCATAAGCCCTTTAAGATTTTCGCGTATGAAGGGACTTGTTGGATTGCATCCAAGAGAGGTATATTTATGCTAACCTGCTTAAATATCTCCACAATCTTCTCCACTTGTGCAGTTGGTTTATTGGGACTCAACCTGTTTGGAAATGGTGCATTTTGAAAATTAGTTGAGTCAAATGTCTGTGGAGCAGACTGTGGATTAGGAACGGATCCCTGTGTAGATGTGTTCGTGTTGTGAGAAATGGGTCCGTTAGAGCTAGAAGAAGTAGAGCCATGTGAAGGGTGGAGAATAGGCTCTAAAGAAAAAGGTGATGAAGAAAGTGAAGAAAATGAAGAAGGGGAAGGTGACGATGGAGAAGAAGAAGAAGAACCACCGGCGGGGATGTCATTATTAGTTCCCACATTATTTTGCAACACTCTTCCGGATCTCAACGTGGTCACCGCATTAACATTGTGATTGTGATATGCGTTTTGTGGGTGACCGGGATTTGGCAATGGTTGAGATGGAAGCTTTTCCTTTTCTCTCTCGCTCAACGCAGTAGTTAATTGTGCAATTTGTGCCTCAATAGATTTGATACTTTGATCGTGTGAGGCATTGTTATTCATTAAAGATTGAACACAACTTTCAAATCTTGCTGCGGATTCTGTAGATTGCTTGAGAAATGCATCTAGACTTTTCTCGAGCGAGCTAACCTTATCATCATTTGGTTGTACTAAATTGTTCGTTTGATTTGCATAAGGTTGTTGTTGGAAAGGTTGCTGGTTTTGAGTTTGTAAAGGTGCTTGTTGTTGTTGTGGAGGAGGAGGTCTTTGAAAATTATTATTTCCTTGGACTTGTTGATTTTGGTTCCAAGCGAAATTTGGGTGACTCCTCCACCCCTGATTGTATGTCGAAGAGTACGGATCATTTCTTTGTCGTTGCTGAAATGCAGCATTGACTTGATCCTGTCCTTGAATAGGTGCATTATAAGGACACTCTTCGGTTAGATGCGATGGATTCGCACAACAAGCACAAACAGTTCGTGTGGGTAGAGTAGGGACAGGAGAAGACGATGAGATTTTGGTCTCAATGGCTTCTAGCTTTTTCATAAGTGAGGCCATCTCGGCCTTCATAGCAATCGACATATCTATTTGATGTATGCCTGCCCTAGATTGACCAACAGAAGAAGATGATGTGGTCTTGGTACTCTCCCACTGAATTGTTTGCTCACTAAGATCCTCAAGAAACTGCCACGCTTCGTCGCTAGATTTGGAAAGAAAATGACCTTGACATATAGTTTCTAGCAACTGCTTCGTTGCCGAGTTCAATCCCTCGTATAATGTTTGGCAAAGTTGCCAATTTTCGATCCCATGATGAGGGCATTGAACAAGTAGGTCATTAAATCTCTCGAAGCACTTCCAAAATGGTTCGGAAGGAAGCTGTGAAAATTGTATAATCTCGTTGCGAATTCTAGCAGTTTTGTGATGAGGATAGAACTTTTTCAGAAAAGCTCTTACAAACTCGTCCCAATTTCTAATGGAATGTGATATGGTGCTATATAGCCACTTCTCGGCTAGGTCACATAAGGTAAAAGGAATGACCCTTAGCCTTATAGCGTCATCACTTAATTGGGTCGTTTTCATCATAGCGCACACATTTTGGAATTTATTGATAAAGATATATGCATCTTCAGATTCCAAACCATGAAATTTTGGCAGCATATTGATGAAATGTGGTTTTATTTCAAAGTTGTCCCCATTTGCCGGTGGGGATGAAAGACATGTAGGTAAAGACGTTCGGACGGGGTAGAAGAGATCCTGGAGCGCAACTCGTGCGGGCGCTACAACAGGCGGAAGATTCGGGTTATTCGCACCTAACGGAGGTGGAATCATTCCCGTCGGTAAGGTATCGTTGGGGTCGTGTCCCGACATACCTTCGAAAGAAGAATTTAAAGGTGGAGGTAAGGAAATGGAGGGGATTTCGACGAAGGGTTCGTCGAAGGGTTCGTCGGTCGGTACCAACGAAACACGGACTAATCGGGCGTTAGTATCCCTAGTCCAAAGTGACATACACTAAAGGAGTAGTGTAGTCAGGAAAAAAAAAAGAAAAACAGAATGTGGGGGTAAGATAACGTCAATGGAGAGAAGTGATGGAAGTGAGTTGCAACGTTTCTTAGCGACAAGTTGCAAGTTTTGAAAAGATTTTTCCCTTTTTTTATTTTTTTATTTATGTGAGAGTTTTGCAAAAAGGTTTTAGAAACGGGACTCGTGACACAAAATGTATCAACCACACATGCACAATCAGGCCTAGATCTAGGTCTGCTAGACAGCTCCTAAGTAGGGCTAGAAATAGGACCTCAAACCGCCTCTTCACTGACAAGTACGGCCAGGTAAGTAGGAAGGAACCACCACTACAGTGGGCCTAATTAATAACCACTAGCCTAGACACCGCAATGTCGGTTAGGATAAACGGTCGATGCTTATACTAGTCCTTTTCCTATTGAGCTCGATGTCCTTAGGTCTGAGTCTAGTCTTTTTTTTTAATTAATTGTGGTCGATGCAAAATGCTTTAGGTGTTTTCTGGGGTCCTGGGAAGGGTGATGAAATCCCCACCCAATCTGAGTTTGGTCAATTAGCCCCTTAAAGTCCGATTAAATTATGCAAAACAGTAAAATTTCACTTGCAATCAATTTTTAGCGCGGCGCAAAGAAACCTGCAGAAAATCTGTTATTTAGAAGGGGGAGAAAGATTTTTTAGCGCAAAGAACCCTGCAGAAAATTTTTTACAGACAGATATATGGAGTTGACAGAGGGAAGAAGGAGGAAGCAAACCCTGCACTTTTGATGTGCTGATGTGGCAGACCCGCGGCGGTTCCGCGGTGTGGGGCCCCCTTCTGCGGCGGAAACGCGGTGGAGCAGAGGGATCGGGCGCTGGAAAAAATTCTGCTGTTCTGTGCCTTCAGTTCCTCTCTGTTCTTATATGTACTTTTCTGTTTTTCCCTCTGTAAAATTCCAGATCCGCGATTCGTTGCTGTTCCTGCAAGATTCAAAAGATACACCCTTCAAACAGATCAAAGTTGATAATTTTTGTATTTTTTTTTTATATTTTCAGATTTTTATAATTTTTAAGATTTATATCAACCCGAAAATTCACAAAAAGAAAAATTACGCCATCCCCGGCAACGGCGCCATTTGATTAGTGTCAAAACTTGTATTTACCGCAATCAGAAACGGCGTCGCTTTGCAGCTAGTCGGTGAGTACATGTCGATCCACAGAGATGGGTAAATTCCTTTTATGTGTTTTAACGAGTTATTTCAAAGTGTTGTTTTGGTTGATTTATAAAAATCTATAAAAACTGGATCTAATTAATCTAATTAAAAGTCTTGCTAGGGTTAGGTTTAGGGGAAGTTTTGGAGATTAACGTTTTCTTCACTGCTTTCAATGCCTTCTTTTTTTGAATCTATTAGATGTTACGGTAATTGTCAATAAAGTGAATCCGAATCTTTTGGGAAGATATTTCTTCCTCTAGATTCGCATCCTTCCTTTGTTGATAATTACCCTAACCCCTATGGAAAACACGCGCAACCGGCCCTTTATACTACGGTTCACCGTTACCTCGAGGGGTAGGATGCCGTAGGGAGCGGTTGTGCGCGTATGCATAGAGTTCTAATTCATTAGGTACATGGGGCATTGAAAGGGGTGAGAGATCTCATCTCTCAACCCTTTCCCTAAGGCTAACCCTAACAAGCGAGGAGACTACTCGCTCGTTAGGGGATGATAAAACATTTTAATTAAAGGAATAAAAATACTTACTAGTTCGATGGCTCCCTCCAAGCAAGAAGAACAGATCTGAATATAATTCCCAGAACTTCTGAATTTTATTGATTGAAAAGAGGCATGGGTTTTTACAGATCTGGGAATACAATATATAGGAAAACAGAAAACCTAGGGTTACAGACTCTCGCACATGCGCAATTACAGATTTGCCCACTAAAAATCCCAACACCCGAACCGTCGCACCGACACGGAAAAACTCCACCGACACGGGCACTTAATGGCCGCGGAACCGCGGCGCCAGGCTGGGTTTGGCCGCGGTTCCACGGCCAAAGAAGTGAGTTGGGCTCTGCACATTTTGGGCTTGGTTCAGGGCTTCATGGGCTTTTTACTTTTATACTTGTTTTCTCTTTTTGGCTTCTGGGGCTTCTCCAGATCTTCAGTGAAAAACATGCAGCGATCTTTTAACCATTTTGCTTTGACATTTTGGACCTTGCACTGTTCTTCGTCTAGGCTTGACTAGGATCCGTCTACTTGTTGGTCAAAAGTCCTTTTTCTGTATCAACTTTCGTCTTTTTCACTGTATTTGCTCCAAGGGTCTGTATCCTGTAATATGCAACAAACGTGCGTCAAGAGTACCTGTTTATTTATAAAACGGATAAGAATAGGGGAATGAAAAATGCAATATTATGGTCTGAACAGCGCCACGTGGCGCGCCATGCGCTTTGCGCCTGTTAAAGAGCGCATTGCGCTTCTGTCAGGTAGGCGGCAAGTATGGCTGATTACTGAAAAATTCGATGCAGCAGATCAATAAGATTGTCTCGCCTTCTCTTTGAGATCAAGTGCATCAGATACACCGAATGGACTTTATCCTCGGCGGCGTCCAATGCCCTAAGTGGTACACCAGTACAAAATAAAGGGAGTGCCTCCGTGATCGCCAGCACGATTAGCCTCAAAAGAGAACAGCGACGGGGGAGTAGTTGGCCATTATACTCGTAGAAGCGGCCCATGATCTCGGCACACTGAGCGTCAGTGAATTCCTGGTTCTGGCTGCGGCCCAACGCGTGAATGTTTCCGTAAGAAATGATCTCGTCAAGATCATACCAATGGTCAGCCATAGTATCTGAAATAAAAAAAAAATTATGAGGATATAGTGGACAAGCCAATCAAAAAGAACGCTTGTCTAGATGGATAGTGGACTATGGACATTCCCTAGGGGAAAATATCATAACAAGCTTCTTCTCCATTCATTAATTACAGAATGACAACCTAGGGTAAGGAGACCCTAAGGAGCCTCCATGGGAAGAAATTGAGTTCTTCACAGGAATTAAATTCCTTATTAAGAAAAGGGAATTAAATTTCCCAAAAAGCCTTTTCTGTGAACAGAGTTAAACTACATGGATCATCATATGAACCCTAAGAAATCTACTGTTGGAGGTTAAAATGGTTTCGTATTTTGGTTAAGAAACTCGAAGAAAAATGGGTTCTTTGTTAATAAAAGGTAAAAACCCTTGTTTTGGATTTAAAATCCAGAGGAATGTGAAAGTTCATCGTTCGTTCAAGGACATTACCTGAGGAAAAGAGTTCTTTTCGAACAGAGTTAAACTCTGAAAATTGTTTCAAGGCAGAGAACTAAGCACTGGAAGAAGAGAATTAAATTCTCAGAAAAAGTTTGCAAGGAAGAAGATGAGCAAAGTGGAGGCGTCTCTGAAATGACCCCAATATTTATAGGAGGTGATGGAAACATTTCATCTCCCCAAATCCCTAGAGGAATCCAACGGTCATAAAAAGTGACAGCGTTGCACTCACGTGCAAACACGTGAGAACAGCGCTGTGGGGGCATTTGTTTCCTGATTTAAAATCAGGAAAGGTTACGAAGGAGGCATCACGTGCTACCACGTGACCAGCAGTCACGTGTTGGCACGTGACATTTAAAAGCATCGGCAAGGCAGATTCAGCTTCCCGTGTACATCAAAGAAAAGGGCTTCAGAAAGGGTCACGTGCTCCCACGTGACCTGGATCACGTGTTGGCACGTGACATTTAAAAGCGGTTTCAAAGGCAAACCGGTTCCCTAATCAAATCAAGGAAAAGGGCTTCAGAAAGGGTCACGTGCTCCCACGTGACCAGGGTCACGTGTTGGCACGTGACACTCAAAAGCAGCAGACTCAACTCCTTGATTAAATCAAGAAAAAGGCGCCAGACGAGGGTCACGTGCTCACGCGTGACCAGGGGTCACGTGGTGGCACGTGACGGCTAGGCGGGAGCCAGAAGGCAGAGCGCAAAAAGGAAGAAGAGGTCTCGTTCCAAGGGGGGTCACGTGACCAAGGGTCACGTGGTCACACGTGACCGGCTTTCAAAGCCTATCTGTCAACAGAATTAAATTCTGAGAAAAGGCCTCTCAAATCTTTCCAAAGGAACCGATTGAATTAAAGATTTAAAGATTCTTAAATATCACCTATCTATGGAAAAAGCCTGAATTTGGAAAGATTTCCCCTTTAAAATCTAACCGAAATAACAAAGGAGAATCTCTGGATTTAAAATCCAATGGTGAATAAAATTCACCTAATAATCCAAAGGTCCAAAATGAATGGTGAATACAAATTAAATCTCTCAATAAAAGATTCACCAAAACTAATTGATTCGGCTGCTTCTCCTATAAATAGAAGCCAAGAGACACACAGAGGGACACACATGCAGGAGGAATCGATACATAAAAAAAGAGGAGAGCCTTGATACTTTGGAGGAATTTGGATCTTCTGCAAAAGAAAACCCTAGGTAAGAAAGGGAAGGCTTTTTGAAAGAAAAAGATAATTTAATTCTCAACAGAGTTTAACTCTGATATAAAACAGAAGAACATAGTTCTCTCTTTAGTGGAGGATCTGTAAAGTGCACATCTCCCCTCGAATTGAGAATTTAATTCTCAATGGGTTGAGATCCTGCCATGCAGATCCAAAGCATAGAGAGGGAATGGAAGCTCGAGAATTTAATTCTCACAGAACTATAGGAATTTAATTCCTTCAAAATAGAATTAGGGTTTGACCCTATGTTATGGGAATTTAATTCCTTCAGAATAAACAGATTCAGGGTTCAACCCTAATTAAGAACTGAGTTCTGTTAAAATAACAGGAATTTAATTCCCTTAAGAAAGAAGAAATTAGGGTTTCACCCTACGACAGAATCTCATTCCTCAGAATAAGTCTCTAAAAGAGAGTGGGAACTTGATTCCTTAAAACTGTTATTAGGGTTTAACCCCATTCAGAGTTCAACTCTATCCCAGAATATAAATCTTCAGAAGGAAATAGGAATTTAATTATTGTTAGGATTCAACCCTATGAAGAGCTTAATTCTTAAAAGGGATTAACAGATCTTCTAAAAAAAACATACATAGAGGCAGGGTCACGTGCCACCACGTGACCCCCGAAAAGATCCGCAGAAAAGGCCCTTTGAGGCAGTGCCTCATGTGACCCACGTGACCCTTGGCAGAACCTTTAACATACAAGCATTTCAATGCCCGTCACGTGATGGCACGTGATGCTCCAAAAGATACGATATTCTCAGCAGAACAAATGAAAGGAGGGCGCCCTCACGTGCTACCACGTGACCCCTCTTGCCTTAGTGTTTAACACTAAATTGGAATTCCGGAATCCAGTGTTAAACACTGTTTGGCCTTAGTGTTCAACACTAATCAAAGAACTTTATTTGCAGTGTTTAACACTGAATTTCTTAGTGTTTAACGCTAAATTAAACCCCTGTTAACAGAGCTTAAGATTAACTCCCTTAGTGTTCAACACTAAATTAAAATCTCCGTCACCAGTGTTTAACACTGATTATTCTTAGTGTTTAACACTAATCTGAAATCTCTGCTGCTAGTGTTTGACATTGATTTGCTCTAGTGTTTAACATAAACACTAATTTGAACCCCCTGTTGCTGGTGTTTAACACCAACTGTCTTTCAGTGTTAAAACACTAACTTGTTCTCAGTGTTCAACACTGCTGATCTTTAGTGTTTAACACTAACTTCAGCCCAATTGGTTAAATGGCTAAAGGCAAAGCCTCTCCTTCAATGGACCAACAGAAAGCCGGTATTTTAAACATGATGGGACTTAGCCCAAGATGGCCATAAATCCTCAATTCAAACTTAACTGGGCTAATGGGCTCATAACACAATTAATTGGTCTTGATCCCAAAATGGGCCAAAGACTGTTTAATCCACCCCGGTTCAAGGGTACATCTCTTCACTCCTTTGATACTTGGCGTTGTAATTCCTCAACGTCTTCAAAGAGGTGACGGGTCCCGATGACCACACATTAACACGGACTGTGGGGTCCTTAAACTCATGGACTATGAGGTCCTTAACCTTGACCGAGATGACTTAAAACTAACAACGGACTGTGGGGTCCTTAAACTCATGGACTATGAGGTCCTTAACCTTGACCGAGATATCTTAAAACTAACAACGGACTATGGGGTCCTTAAACCCATGGACTATGACGTCCTTAACCTTGACCGCAACGTCTTAAAACTAACTTTGGACCGCAATGTCCCTAAACTACCCATGGACCGCAATGTCCTTAAACTACCTACCGACCGCAACGCCACTAAACTAAACAACAGAGCCCCTTTTACTGCTCTCTTGTCGGATCTAAACGATCCCGTTAAGTCGATCTTAGTCTAAAAACTAGACTAACGTATCCTTAACAAACGTTTAAGTCGATCTTAGGCTCAAATGAGACTAACGTATCCTTAAACCCAAACCCCCAAACCCAAATCTAAGATAATACGGATTTGGACTAGTCCACGCCCTACGGGCGACGACATAACTCAGTCTCCGTATACAATCCACGGGCAACTAAACATAAAATAAACACACACGACATGAAGTGACCATCTGGAGAAGGAGAAAGTGGTTACCGCGATGCGGTAGCGTAATTAACTGCAGGGGCTTGCGCCTGCAGGGAAGAGCGTCCCCACAATCAAAAACCCCTCAAGCGAGGGGGAATCTGACGAAGTCTGCTACATCGGACGCATCCGTTTAAACCTTCGATACACGGTGCCATAAATCAACTTGGCATCTTCGGAGAGGTGGACGGATAGCACCAATTAGTATCTGCCCCCGAATCTCAGGCAAGACGTCCAGTCGCGCCGTTCTTCGGAGGGGAACAGATTCTGGCACGCCCGGTGGGACCTTTTCCTCTTTCCACTCCACACTTCGTGTGTCGTGACTCGCGAACCAAACACGGTTCGCTAATGGTTGCCCTTGGGTTACAAGGTACTAAGATTTGACGTTTTGCTTATTGCAGAAAGCAAAAGGATCAATGGTATCTACTTGTGTGAAGTGTTCCAACTGCAACTGCAACTCACGCTCCGCCTCATCTGGAGGCATAGCCTACGGGCCCTAAGCGGCCTTCTTGTTCACGATGCCGGTGGACCAGGTGACTCAGGCCACTACCGGATTGTTCTTTAGGACTATGCTCCCACCAATGAGTTTCAGCACCTCTGTACCAACACCAGAAGCTCCCAAGAAGTCGGTCTTTGATCGGCTTGCTACTACCGCGGCCCCCCTCAACGGGTCGTCCAGCTCCAGCTCCTCGGTCTTCGCCAGACTGGGCCAAAGTTCATGTGGGCCCGTGATGAAGCCTGCAATCCCAGGGAAGGTTGTTCCGAAAAGGATAGCCATCCCTACTCATAAAGTCGTCAAGGCGGCTTCTCCTGCCAAAAAATCGGTCTTTACGAGATTGAATGTTCCAACTCCCGCTCCTGCTACCCAAAGGACATCAGTCTTTAACAGGCCGACACCAGCAGTGACCCCCCACCTATACAGGGGGCAAGACGAAGCCATCCTCACCGCTGAACCAACGCCGTCCGCTCGACACGCTCGACGTCGCCACTGGCGCCGAGTAAGGAAGGCTGGGGGCAACTCCCCCTCTGGGCTAACTCCACCAGCCCCGATGGCAGAAGTTAATGCTGCTGTTCCAACTGGGAACAGCTTTGAGATGCTAAATAAGGTGCGAAGGAATTCTCTTACTGCGGTGCTAAAGAGGTCTCCTCCTCCACTAAAAAAAGTTGCGGAAATAAAGCCAGAACAGCCCCGATCCCCTCAACGGCTGTCTTCCAAGATCTATAAGGTTTGGCGGCAGGCCCGAGACTCGATGATCGATCCAAACTTCTCCCGCCAGCATAAGAAGCTGAAAATCCAACAGGAAGCCAGTCACCAGGCTAAGCCACGAAAAGATGTCTGGGTGCCCACCCCAACGGCCCACTCAGCTTCCACTGCTCATAAAAAGAGGAGGCCGGAGAAGATCCCCAGGCCTGCAACGAGAGCTAAAAGCGCTGAACCCAGACGCCCTAAGGCTGGGGGCAGGATGGTCCATACTTTATACATGGCGTCGGGGAAGGAAGACAGCCGTGCGTCTACAGGACATAGACCGCTTACACGGTCAGTGACCAAAGCTCAGGAGCAACAGCAAAAGCTCCAGGAAATGATGAATGCTATGGCCGCACTTACCGGGCCAAAAGAAAACCCAGAAACGTCTTCGGACGAACGCCAGGAGGAAGAAACCGACGCCGAATTCCTTCGCCGAATATTGGAGAAGAAGGATAAAGAGGCTGCTGAACAAGCAGCCAACATACAGTGTATGGGCCTCCTCTTCCAAGATATGATAGGAATGATGATCCAACAGGATCCACCCGCTAAGGATCCCCCGATCGTCCTTGAAGACGACAGGGGAGAAACGTCAAATCCGCCACCGGCCCTCTCAACGGCCAAGGAGGAGACAATCTCTAAGACTGACTTGGTCGACTATATAGCCCAGCAAATCCGGGTTCATCATGCGACTGAGGCAGCTGGTCAAGTCGTAAAAACGGGGCGGCCATATCCAAGCTGGTACGACCAAATTAAGTACCCGCCAGGTTACACAATTCCCAAGTTCCATGTTTACAAGGGGACCGGTAATCCCCACCAACATGTCGCCCAGTTCAGGGCCCTTTGCGGTAACACCGGCGGAGATAATAAACTGTTGCTTCGCCAGTTCGTGGGCAGCTTATCAGAAACAGCATTCGAATGGTATTCGGAACTCCCGAACGATTCTATCAAGACGTTCGCTGAAATGGAGTTGCTATTCACTCAGCGATTCGCAAGCGCCAGCGAACGCACTCCAATAACGGCATTGATTAACGCCAGGGTAAAACCAGGCAAAACTTGGGTCCAATATGCTATACGATGGCGGAATTTATGGTCGAAATGCGAGCAACGCATTGAGGAAGCGCCCGCGGTAGGCATGTTCGTGGGAACCCTAGACCCTCACGCAACTATCTCCCAGTTTATGATGTTCTTTAACCCAACCACAATCCAGGCTTTAATCGACAAGTTGGCTCAGATGGACCAAATGGGTCATAGACCACCTCCCCCGAAGCCAGAACCTCGGAATGACAAGGGTAAGGGAAAGGCCACCTTCGTCGCGAATGCTCAGCAGCAACCCAGTGCCTCAAAGCTGGCGGATCAGTTGGAAGAAAGACGGCGGTATTAGAATGAGAAAATGAAGCGTCCCTACTCGTTCTCACGGGACAAGACGAAACGGTTATTCGAGTTGGCAGTATGCAACAGACTTATAAACTTGCCAAATCCAAGGCGACCGCCACAACCCACTGAGGTGAATAACCCTAACTATTTCCCTTACCATCAAACGGTAAGTCATCCGATTGAGGATTGTTTCGTCTTCAAAGGATAGATTGAAGATCAATACCTCCAGGGGAAGTTTGCGCTGTCCGAAAAGTGGAAGGTGAACCCGCCACAGCCGCATACTCCCAAGAAAGCAGATACACCGGGGACAACCTGTTCCTTTATTGAGGAAGCTCCATAGGAGGTCGTGCTGTCAACTAAAACCAAAAGAATGCTGAAGGACCTTCATGCGTGCCCGGCGGTCGAATGGAAGGACCCGCTGGGACCCCAGATCATTGAAGGAATGCTGAGGCCGCGCCCAACTACAAAGAGCGGTGGTGATGGCCCAAGTACTCATGCCCTACCGTCAAAATCTTCGAAGAAAAAGAAGAAGAAATCTAAGAAGCCCGTGAAGCCTGGAGATAAGCGCACGAACTTGCAGAAGCAAATCGACGCGCTGGAAGAGTACAATCAAAAGGCGCGAACTCCTGTCACGCTGTAAGAGTTCCTCAACCACATCTTTCAGGTGGAAGATGATGGAGAAAGCTCGTCGGATGAATCCGAGGGATATGCGGCGAGTTGTAACGTAATCTCCCACTCGTTTACCGACGATGAAAAAACTCCTGGTACTAAGAAACTGGGGACGGAGCCTGAACCAGAGCTTGTGTGGCCAACAGATGAAATGATCGACGCCTTTCTAGACGAGATTCGTCTAAAGAATAAAGCGGATCAGGAGCGTGAAATGGCCGCATCGGAAGGAGCCAAATGCAGGCGACTGAACGAAAGAGTTGAAGTACTCCTGCCAGATCGAAAGGCACCCGAGGCAGACAAGAAGATATTCAAGACGAGGAAAAGGTTTGCCAAAGCCATGTCAATGGGAATGAAGCTACCACCCTCAGAAGAAAACACGCTCAATGGGGCGGAGAAGCACCCTGATTATTGCGCATATCATCGGAAAATTTCACACCCCACGGAGGAGTGCGATGCCTTTAGGATATGGTGGCAGGGATATGTTGCTCATCGACAACATTTTAAGCGCATGAAACGCAAGACCCGTCGGGAACGAAGAAGTACTGCCGACGGGCACAACAGAACCACTGGCAACTGTTACATGGTTAACGCCGGAGGGTCATAAGTTCTCACCTTTGGGAGCGACTCTGATGAAGAAATGGCTCTGGGCCCTCTCTTTAAAGAATCCGTTTTAGGGAAAGAGGAGGAACCGGAGGCCTGCGAAAACATTCAGCTGCGCAATCGCACGCTCCCGGAAAAGAATCTCGGGCCCGCAAATAGAAAAGATAAGGGAAAGGAAAAGGTCACTGAGGATATCACTTTAGATGACCAAGTTATGAAAGAGCTGACTACCAAGGACCCTCCCAGGAAAGGTAAGGTGGACTACAACATCCTAGCGCACCTAAGGAAGCTACCTTCTCAACTCAGTATTCTCGATGCCCTCCTATTATCAAAAGAAGCGCGAGATTCACTAATTAAGGCGTTACAGGAACCCGAGCAATTCCAAGCCTTCCTCGCCGCGGAAAGGATGAAGGATGAACTGGAAGAAGTGCATACGGCCGACATCACTTTCGGTGACGAAGGCCTCCTTCTCGGGACGCGCAACCACAACCGTCCCCTATATGTCTCTGGATACTGTCATGATATCAAGATAGGCAAGATCCTGGTAGATAATGGATCCTCCGTCAATCTCCTTAACGTTCGGGTGTTAAAGGAAATCTGCATGAGTGTGCAACACCTCGCTCGTGACAAAATTACCATCTCCGGTTTCGACTCCCAATCGTCACGGACTCTCGGATCCGTAATACTAACATTACGCTTTGGACTACTCGTCACAGACATCAAGTTCCATGTCATTGACGCCAAGACCTGCTACAACGCCTTGCTCGGTCGCCCTTGGTTATACGAGTACAACATCATCCCTTCTACACAACATCAGTGTATGAAGTACTTTAAGGATGGTTTCGAGTATACCGTAACAGGTGAGCTGAACCCATTTTCCGTGAACAAAGTCCGCAAATACGAAGATGCGAAGTACTTTGTGCCAGATTTCGAGGATACAGAAAGGTGTCGCAAGCCGGAGAACAAAGCCGCTGCCGCCATCCCTATTTTCGGGAGCGATACCGAAGGAGAAGAAGAGATAGTTTATGCTGGGCTGTCTCAACGCAACAAACCGGGGACGTCCGCCCCCATGTTGTTCTTCGGAAGTGACTCGGAAGATGAGGTTAATACCGTGTTCTCTAGTCGGCCGTCAATACAAGCATCCCCTGGCGATGATCAAAGTTTGCAAATCACCATGGTGCCGCAGAAACACTACAAGGATCTTGACGCACTTCAAGCTCACAATGTGCAGGACCTGCAAACATTTTACGTCCCTGTTGGGGTAAAAATTTACACCCCGGTTGACCAAGTCAAATCTAAGTCAACCCCAAGCCAGGTGGGACCAAGCCCAGACCCAGTGGGCCCATGCCCGAGTCGAGCCCGAACATGAAGCGACCGGCCTCCTCCACGCCAAGATAAAAATTTTTGTAATAAATAATCTTGTTGCATTTTCTTTTATTTTATTTTATGGATAAATGTAAGAAAATGGGCATAAAGCCAAATTTTTGTAAAGCCCATGGCTTATGTGCAAAAAGAAATGGCACATGAGCCATGAAATAGGCAAAATGCCATTTTATGAAGCCCAAGGGGCTATGTGTAAAATGTATGGCCTATAAAGGCAAAGATAATGAAAATATCTCATAAATTTTTCTCTCTCCAAAAAAGTTTCAGAGCTGAGCTCTTTCCTCCTTCTTCAAGGTTCTAAAACCTTCTTCTTTCTTTTGAATTAAATCAAGAGTTTTACTCTTCCTTTTTCAAAACTAAATAGTTTTCCACCACAAAACCCACAAAGGGGAACTTGGATCTGTCATCAGATCTTAAAAAGGAGAGATTTTGAGATTTCACATCTCTTGATCTTCAAGATCCAGCAAGCGACAGGAGGAAGAAGAAGAACCACTTCCATTAAACCCAAAACACATTCAGGAGCCCGACTCCTCTCTGATTTCTCCTTTGAGAAATCCTTTTTTTCAGGCTAAAAGCCTCTTGTGCCTCTCCGGCGCGCAGCGCAAGTGCGCAAGGCGCCAGCGTGCTGATACGTGGCGCGCGCGCTTGCGCACCTGCGCGCTTGCGCAAGTGCGTAAGGCGCCCGCGTGCCGACACGTGGCGCACGCGCTTGCGCACCTGCGCAAGTGCGCAAGGCGCCCGCGTGCCGACACGTGGCGCGCGCGCTTGCGCACCTGCGCACAGCACCTAAGCGCACAGCGCCCAAGGTGCTGCCCCACGCATCCCTTGGATGCCTTTTCCCCCTCTTTTTATGTATATACATATACATATACATATGTATACAAATTCACACATATACATACTCCGCCATATTCTCCCCCTCCAAAAAAATTTCGGGCCGGGGCGCTGCCCCGAACCCCGCAAGGGGGCTGCTAGCCCCCTTGACCTCCAGCCCGCTATCCGGGTAGCGGGACCCCCGTAAAAACTCTGCGTGGCTCCCGATATATCCAAAACCCCCTTTCAAAACAAAACACACGCACACTGCACATTGAGTTCGCATGACCAATTTAACCCGTTAATCGGAGGTTCCCTCGCCCCAAAGGCGGGGGGTAATTAACGGCAGCTTAGTCCGCGGCTGCCGGAGATTCGGATCCCCATAATCATTAAACCCCGGCCTACCCTAGGCAGGGGGAATCTGTAGTACGCCTGACAAGCGCTCGCGTATTCCCATCTCACTGGGGTGACGAAAAACACCCTACAGATTCTGGCACGCCCGGTGGGACCCATCTCTCCTCCCATATTTCGGGTTAAACGTTCATACGAACTCAATCAATATACAAATCGATTGCCTATACTGAAATGATGTTTTTTTTTCCGTGCAGCAATCAACCTTCAACGACAATGTCTTCCCAGACGAATTCAACTTCCAAAGCGACCCCGATTCCGTACGTGGTCAAGTTCAACGCTCGTGTGGTTCTCCCCGCAAGCCTCAGTCGACAATGGGAGGAACCGCCCCGCCAGTTTGGCTCTGTCATCATCTACCCTGCCGGAAGCGCTCATCTGGCAGAGATCCCAGCGGAACAGGTGGCCAAGCCGGTCTCAAGGGGTAAGAGGCCGAATGTCGTGATCGCCAAGGCACCACAACCGAAACTTAAGATGGTGTCTGAACGAGTCCCTGGCGCTCTAGCTGGGGGCAAGACTTCCGATGTGAAGGGCAACATTAAAAGTTGCGGACGAGCTCAGGCGATGACTCCAACAAATGCACAATCGGGCGTATCTCCAAGGCCCTCCATCAACCGGTATGCGGCGTCTTCCCAAAAAGCCGAAGTCTGCAAGGTGCTTAGAACAGAAAAGTTAAGGCAGAAGCGGCTCAGGTATCGAGCCAACAAAAGGGCCAAGGCTTCGGCCAAATGGAATCGTGTAAAGTTCCAAGTGCAGGGTTGCCCCGCGACGACGGCTGAGTCGGAAGTAAGAATCAGCAATTCCTTCGAGCCTCTAAAGTGGGTTCAGAACAATGCCATGACCGCCAGAATCAAGAAGACAGCGGTCCGAACAGTGCCGCAAAGAGACGTGTCCCGGCCCCAACAGAAAAAGTATGACACTGTCTCATCAAGAGTCTATGAAGCACTCTGTGCCGCACGAAAGCAGCGGGGAAAACCCAGAAAAGAAGCGCCAGCACCATTCAAGAAACTGGTTAAGCCAGACGCCTTCAATCGACTACCAGCTACCGAAACAAGGGGGTCAAGACAGCGATCCACGAAATCAACTGCCAATGATAGAAAGACGGCCGGATATATCATCCATACGGTCTATATGGCGGGCGGGCGCCCCAGCGACAACCTTCGCAGCAAAAGCAAGGACGGGGCCACCACATCCCAAGCCCAATCTAGCCTGAATATGGTTGCCGCCGCCCAAGAACAGCCGCCCCTGCTGGATGAAGAAAACCCTCTCGATGAGGATGATAGGCAGAAAGACCCCTCGGTCCATGCAGAGTCAAGCTCGGACAGCGAGGAAGAGCCGACTTTCCGCCCCAGGACTGCGGAGCAAGAGCTGCTTCAAGAGCTTCGAAAACAGCTCAGGAGCAAAGATAAAGAGATGGCCAAGCTCTATTCGAAGATTGACGACTTAACGAATGTGGTGATGCAGCTTACGGCTCAAATTGCTCGAGCGCCTCCTAATCAAGCGCAAGCCGCTACTAATCAGCCGGGTGAGGACAATCCGAGGCAGCCAATGCCTGTTCCTTTGGGACCAAGACTGGTCGAGCCAAATGAAAGCCGGCTACATTCCGCTTCTGGGGACGCCTTGGCCCCAGATAGCACTATCCCGCTAACACAGGATCGGATAATGGATTTGGTCACCAGCAAGGTTAAAACATTGGTGGCCGAAGCTGAAGCTCAGAAAGAAATCGGCAGTAGTGGGCGGCCATACCCCGCGCAGTACGATCTGATTGAGTTCCCAAGCGGCTACGTCATTCCTAAGTTCGGAAGATTTGATGGAACGGGGAATGCAAACCAGCACGTCGCCCACTTCAAAGCATCGTGCGGAAATACAGGGGGCAATGACGCGCTCCTTCTTCGTCAGTTTGTCAACAGCCTGACCGGCGTCGCCTTCGACTGGTATGCGAGTATACCGGACGGGTCCGTCATTACCTTTGCCCAAATGGAGTCCCTGTTTCGGCAAAGGTTCATGAGTGTCAGTGATAAAATCTCCATTGCCGACCTTGTGAGGACTAAGCCGGGGAAGAATGAAAGCAACACCGACTTTATCGCCCGATGGCGTAATCTCACAGTCAAATGCGAACCGCCGCTGGAGCAGGACCAGTCCGTCAGCCTTCTCATTAGGAACCTCAGCAATTGGATGGTCCCATTCTTGTGTACAGCGGGCCTCAAGACATTTCAGGAGCTAACCAAGAAAGTTCAAATGCTAGAACGCTCGAAGCAAGAGTCCCCGCCGGACTCTCAGAGAGACAAAACCTGGAAAAGCAAGCGGGACGACAACCGTAGAAGCGGGAGTTCCAGCAGTACCAATGTCTTCAATGCGTCCGACAATGAAGAAAAGCGAAGGGCGGGCGAATCCAAAACCAACCGGTCGCGAAAGCCATTGCTGGGAGGAGATGGGCCTTCCCTAGAGGAGAAAAAGAACAAGGTTTACTCTTTCAGAAGGGATAAGGTCCGCAAGATATTTAAAGATGCCTTGAACAACGGCTTACAATTGCCGGAGTCGAAAAGACCCCAAGAAGCAAAAATGACCGACAATCCTCTGTATTGCCCGTACCACCGAGTAGTGAGCCATGCGATCGAGGATTGCTATATCTTCAAAGACTGGGTCGAGAAGCAGTACAAGGCTGGAGAGATCGAGCTATCCAAAAGCGTGTTGGTGAACAATCAAGTTGCAACCGCCAACTTTATACAGACGGAAGCCGAAGCCTTCTGGGAGCAGACAGCCGAACCCGCGGCCCTAAGAAATGAAACTGACTCATCGCGGCCTCCGTGGAGTACGCACGTATCTAATAAGACGAAGAAGATGCTAAAGCTACTTCAGAAAGAGCCCAGGATGGAATGGGAAGGACAGAAGAAGCCTACCAGTCCAGCTGCCTATGCGGCTCCATCAGGCTCAAAATCCAAGAAGCTCAAGAAGAAGAAAAGTGCAGCTCGGCGCGAAAAAGAGTCTGCAGGGAGATCGACCATTCAAAAATATATCGATTCCCTCGAAGAATATGAACAAAAGGAAAGAACATTGATTCAATTGAAGGAGTTCTTCCCTGTACAAGCGGCTGAAATTCTGGAGGAGTTAGAAGAAGACTCCAATGAAGAGATCCCAGTAGTGACCTGCTATGCCATCCATCTTGGCAGCAACTCCGAGGATGATCTATGTTTTCCCGAAGAGGACGAGGAGCTCACCACAAAGGCCAATCAAATCCAGCTCAGAAGCGGCAGAGCTCTACCGCAAAATCAGGGCAACGCCCCAAAAGGGAAGGAAAAACAAGTCGCTAATGAAGAAAATGGCAGAGAACCGGCCGACGAAAACATAAATCCTTCCTCGGTGGACTATAATGTCTTGGCACATCTCCGGAAGCTTCCATCTCTCCTGAGCATCTACGACGCCTTGGTCCTATCTAAGGAGCTTAGAGACGTTCTCATTCACGCTCTACAAAACCCCGAGCGGTATCAGGCTCACTTTGCGGAAATTAATATGAAAGAAGCCCAGCACGCTTTGCATGCCGCCGCAGTCACATTTAAGGATGAAGACTTGCTACTGGGAACGGCTGAGCATAATCGGCCGCTTTACGTGACCGGGTACAGCGACGGAGATCGAATTAATCGTATATTGATTGATCCGGGGTCCTCAGTGAACATCATGAACTTGCGAACTCTGAAGAGTTTGTCAATGGACGTCCGACACCTGTCGAGGGAAAGGATTGTCATTCAAGGGTTCAACCAAAATTGCCAGCAAGTTCTAGGGTCTATAGCTTTGCCAATCAAATTTGGGGATCTGCAAACTGAAGCTAAGATATACGTGATCGACGCCGACACATCTTATAAGATTCTCTTGGGGCGGCCGTGGATCCATGATTACGGCATCATTCCGTCGACTCTCCATCAATGCATGAAGTATACTAAAAATGGCGAAGAAAGACGCATTGACGGAGACATCCAGCCGTTCGGTGTGCATGAAGTCCGCTATGAAGATTCTCGGTACTTTATGAACCACCAAAATGCTAAGCCACAACTGACTGAGGATAGACCGGCCCCAAGACTCAAAAGCAAATCTGCGCCAGCTGTCACTTTCAAGAGCAAAAACACCCAAGTGCGCCCGCATTTCGGTAGCGACACTGACGAGTCCGACACTGGAAGCCCGTCCTCCCGTAAAACTCGTCCTCGTTTCGGCAGCGATACAGACGAATCTGTTACTGAAGGCCCATCTAGCAGCAAAGTCCGTCCTCATCTTGGCAGCGACACTGAAGAGTCGGAGGAAGAGGACCTGCCGTGCAACAGCGATGCAGATTGGACCCCTATGCAACAAGAGAAACTACGAGAGACCTTCGAAGTTGCAGAAGGGTCCCTAGCCGTGACAAGGGTACCAGAGCAGATGTACAAAGAGCTCGATGCGTTATCAGTCTCCACCGTGGACCAGCTGAAGACTTTCTACGTTCCCGGGAGGAATAGTGGACAGAAGGGCATCCTGTTTTATGGGTCAAACCCTGTTGCGCACCCGGACGATTTGTCTGTTGCGTGCCTTCCATATGAGAGAGGCATAAGAGCCGTCCTCAATCCCAGATACTATGCGCCCGAGATGCGTGAATACTTTAAGAAGTGCGGATGCCGGTTATATCAAACGGAGTCCGAAGCAAAGTTTTACGAAGGCCTATGGCATCCGCCCCAGGTCCGAGCACTCATCGATGGACGAATTCCAGATAGACGGGGCATAGGCTACATTCAACCTGATTCCAAAGCATGCTACATGATCCATGTTGGTGAGGCCAGCGAAAGATCAAATGATGACGACGAGATAGCCGAGCCAGAAGAAGCTCCTCAAGAGCTCGAAGATGGCGGGCAAGCAACCTTTGACGAGCTAACCGAGATTGACTTAGGAACGCCCGATAATCCAAGGCCGACCTACATCAGCTCGCTCTTGTCAGAGGAAATGAATGCGCAGATAATCGCCCTGCTGCATGAGTTCGTCGACTGCTTCGCGTGGACATACAAAGAAATGCCTGGCCTTTCCCCTGAAGTGGCCGTACATAAGTTGGCTATATCTCCTGATGCTAAGCCAGTCAAACAAGCTCCTCGAAGAATGAGAAGGGAGTTGGAAGAAAAGGTCATTGAGGAAACCAAGAAACTCATCGATGCCGGCTTCATCAGGGAAGAGAAATATGCAGACTGGATCGCATGCATAGTCCCAGTGAAGAAGAAAAATGGGCAGATCCGAGTCTGTGTCGATTTCAGGGACCTCAATAAGGCATGTCCTAAAGATGACTTCCCGCTACCGGTCATGGAAATGATGGTCGATGACACCTCAAATTATGAACTGTTCACCTTTATGGACGGCTCGTCTGGATATAATCAGATCAAGATGTCGCCTGGGGATGAGAAGCACACAGCATTTCGAACCCCGATCGGGATATATTGCTACAAGGTAATGCCATTCGGACTGAAGAACGCAGGTGCTACATATCAGAGGGCAATGACTAATATCTTTGATGACCTAATCCATAAAGTCGTCGAATGCTATGTTGATGATCTGGTCATCAAGACTAAAGCCAAGGCCGATCATATCCAAGATCTCAGGACCGTTCTCACCAGACTGAGGCAATACGATCTGAAGATGAATCCTTTAAAGTGCGCTTTTGGCGTGTCATCGGGAAAATTCCTGGGCTTCATAGTTCGACATCGAGGGATCGAAGTTGACCCATCAAAGATAAAGGCCATCATGGAGATGCCCCCTCCGAAGAGTCTGACGCAGCTGAGATCTTTTCAAGGCAAGCTTGCTTATATACGGAGGTTTATCTCAAATTTATCAGGGAGATGCAGGCCCCTCTCAAAGCTCATGAAGAAAGGAGCTCCTTTCATCTGGGATGCCGAATGTCAAGCAGCTTTCGAAAGCATCAAACAGTACTTGTTGCACCCTCCAGTGCTGGCCGCTCCCATTCCAAATAAACCGCTGATTCTCTACACTGCCGCGCTGGACGAGTCACTCGGTGCGCTCCTTGCCCAGAATAATGAGGAGGGAAAAGAAAACGCCCTCTACTACCTCAGTCGAACTCTAGTCGGGGCGGAACACAACTACTCCCCAATCGAAAAGCAATGCCTGGCTCTGATATTTGCTGTGAAGAAGCTGAGGCACTATTTGCTCGCTCATCGGGTTATGCTGATCTCCAAGGTCGACCCGCTCAAACACTTGATGACCAAAGCAAGCCTAGCCGGCAGAATGGCAAGATGGGCTGTCATGCTACTTGAGTTTGACATAGTTTATACCCCTCAGAAAGCAGTAAAAGGGCAAGCTCTTGCAGACTTTCTCGCTGCTCATCCCATACCAGAAGGGTCGCCGCTAAATTGTGAGTTACCCGATGAACAAGTGCTGCACCTCGAGGAAGATGAGCCATGTTGGGAGCTCTACTTCGATGGAGCCTCGTCAATAAGGACCTCCAGTAAATCAAGCGTCCCGGAGATAAAAGCAGGGATAGGATTGGTGTTCATCACACCATCAATGGGAACCCTACGGCGTTCTTTTGCTCTCACCGAGCCTCGGACAAACAATGAAGCTGAGTATGAAGCTCTGATAGCTGGTTTGGAGCTTGCCATAGAAATGGAAATCCTTCGGCTACGGGTTTACGGTGACTCCCAGCTTGTCGTCAACCAAGTAAGCGGCGACTATAAGATATACAAACCCGAGTTAGCTCGGTACAGAGGTCGAGTGGTGGAACTCATGAAACGGTTTACTCATATTGAACTAACGAGAGTCCCTAGAGCGTTGAACGGAAAGGCTGATGTACTCGCTCGCTTGGCCAAGGAGCTGGCTGATCCTGACATGGAAGAAATTCTGATCACGGTCAGGAGCCGGCAAATTCTACCCCCAGTCTCTCTACGAGAAGAAGAAAGCGCGGAACAGAAGAGCAGTCCTGCGGAAGAAGCTTCGATCATCCAAGACGAGCCCAATTGGAGAGAACCCTTTACAGAGTACCTCCGATACAACAAGCTGCCCGAAGAAAAATCTGCGCGGATTCAGCTGAAGAAAAGAGCTCTCCGATACGTGTTTGTAAATGACACGTTATACCGCAGGTCATATGACCAACTCTGGCTCAGGTGCCTGTCATCGGCCGAAGCCCAAAAAGTCATGAAAGAAGTTCACTCAGGCGTTTGCGGTGCTCACCAATCTGGCCCCAAGATGCGACTGCAAATTAAACGGCTTGGGTATTACTGGCCCACCATGATACGGGATTGCGGAGAGCATGCAAAGAAATGTTATATCTGCCAAATTCACGGTGATTTTATTCACAAGCATCCCAATCCATTGCATCCTACAGTGGCGTCGTGGCCCTTCGAAGTCTGGGGCACCGACATTGTTGGTCCAATTGATCCTCCGTCATCCAAAGGCCATCGGTTCATACTAGCTGCGACAGACTACTTCTCCAGATGGGCTGAAGCTGTCCCGCTAAAAGAAGTCAAGACAAAAGATATTCTGACATTCTTCCAGCATAATATTCTATACCGCTTCGGTACACCAAGAAGAATCATTTCTGACAACGGGCCTTCTTTCAAGAGCTTCAATGTCTCAAGGTTCGCTACCCAGCACAAGATAGACTGGAGATATTCCTCCATCTATAATCCAAGAGCCAATGGGCTAGCCAAAGCCTTCAATAAGACCTTATGCAAGCTCCTGAGGAAAAATGCTTCAGCCAACAAGAGAGACTGGAATCTCAAACTTCATGAGGCGCTGTGGGCATATCGTACCACGCACCGTACTCCAACACAGTCCACTCCATACTCATTGCTCTTCGGAGTAGAGGCGGTCCTCCCTCTCGAAGTCGAAGTTCCAAGCTTAAGAATGGCCGTTCAGCACGAGTTGACGGAGGAGGAAAACATGCTCCTTCGACTTGAAGAGCTCGATGCCCTCGAAGAAAAGAGGCTCGCGGTGCAGCAAAGTCTGGAGCTATACCGAGCCCAAATGTCACGGGCCTATGACAAGATAACCCGCCTCCGCGCTTTCAAGAAAGGTGAATTGGTGTTGGTCCTCAAGAGACCGATCATCCCCAATCGACATGCCAAGGGAAAATTCGAGCCAAACTGGGAAGGACCATACGTCATTGAGAAAGTGTTCGACGGAGGATCCTACCAACTAATAAGTGCCGAGGGAGAAAGGCCCATGCCACCCATCAATGGCCGATATCTCAAGAAATACTACACATGAATGCTCTAAGTCGCAGGCGAATTGAGCACATCAGCCCTACGGTCTGGATCAGACATCCTGCAAAACCGTATACAATCCACGGGCGTAAATGACCCCTATTTCTCCCAAATCCTGCCGGTGAGACTACTTTTAAAGTCCCACCAGCGGCAAAAAAAAAAAGAAAAAAGAAATAAAAAGAAAAAAAAGAAGAAGAAATAAACGGTATGTCCACAAGCAAAACGGGCACGGATGAAAACCCGAAAGGGCTCCGTGAGTAAAAACAGCAGGACTACCGGCGAGTCTGTGAAAACCCGAAAGGGCGCAAACTCGTGAAAAGAGATGAAATACACTCGCAAAGTCCTCTCGACCTTGTGAGGAGAAAACCCCTGCGTGAGATCCTTACGACTCACAAAGGAGCAAAACACTTAGGAATCCTCACGATTCTTAAGGAGAAAATACACCTGCGGGATCCTTACGACTCGTAGGGAGAAAATGCTTTTATGGGACCCTCACGGCCCATAAAATTGAAAAGCCTTAGGTGGTAGGGACCCAAACCTACCTCCTAAGCCATCGTTCCCCAACGGGTAACGGCGAATGATGAGTCGTTCCTGGTACCATATTCCAGTGCAGCGATGCAGACGCCGACAAAGTCCCGAAATTTTTCCGGCCCTACGGTCTGGATCATACATCCTGCAAAATCGTATACAATCCACGGGCGTAAAACAATCCCAATTTCTCCCAAATCCTCTCGGGGCAAATGATGAGTTGCTCCTGGCATTATTCCAGTGCAGCAATGCAGATGCCAAACAAAAACCAAAATCCCAAAATCCTCTCCATGACAGATGATGATTCGCTCCTGGTACCATATTCCAGTATAGCGATGCTGATGTCAACCCAAATCAAAATCAACAAGTCAACTTCCACTCCGACGCCACAGAAAGCGGAGCAAGTCAGAATCCAATCTCGACACCGCAAGAAGCGGAGCAAGTCAAGTCTACCCCTGACACTGCAAGAAGCAGAGCAAGTCAAATCAAGCATCGACCGTCCACGTCGCTAAAAGGGCAGCACCGACTGTCCACGTCGCTAAAAGGGCAGCACCGACCGTCCAAGTCGCAAAAAGGGCAGAATCGACCGTCCACGTCGCTAAAAGGGTAGCACCGACCGTCCACGTCGCTAAAAGGGCAGCACCGACCGTCCAAGTCGCAAAAAGGGCAGAACCGACCGTCCACGTCGCTAAAAGGGCAGCATCGACCGTCCACGTCGCTAAAATGGCAGCACCGACCGTCCACGTCGCTAAAAGGGCAGCATCGACCGTCCACGTCGCTAAAATGGCAGCACCGACCGTCCACGTCGCTAAAAGGGCAGCATCGACCGTCCACGTCGCTAAAATGGCAGCACCGACCGTCCGCGTCGCTAAAAGGGCAGCACCGACCGTCCACGTCGCTAAAAGGGCAGAACCGACCGTCCGAGTCGCAAAAAGGGCAGAACCGACCGTCCACGTCGCTAAAAGGGCAGAATCGACCGTCCACGTCGCTAAAATGGCAGCACCGACCGTCCACGTCGCTAAAAGGGCAGCACCGACCGTCCAAGTCGCAAAAAGGGCAGCACCGACCGTCCACGTTGCTAAAAGGGCAGCACCGACCGTCCACATCGCTAAAAGGGCAAAACAGACCGTCCAAGTCATAAAAAGGGCAGAACCGACCGTCCACGTCGCTAAAAGGGCAGCGCCGACCGTCCATGTCGCAAAAAGGGCAGCACCGACCGTCCACGTCGCTAAAAGGACAGCACCGACCGTCCAAGACGCAAAAAGGGCAGAACCGACCGTCCATGTCGTAAAAAGGGCAGTGCCAGCTTCCCAAAAGGTGGGAACCAAATCAAGTCGCCTCCACGCGAAAGAAGATCCATCAATTTCATGCACACGACCCACATATGTGGTGTGCATTTATTGATGGGGGGCAATTTGTTGGGGTAAAAATTTACACCCCGGTTGACCAAGTCAAAATCTAAGTCAACCCCAAGCCAAGTGGGCCCAAGCCCAGACCCAGTGGGCCCATGCCCGAGTCGAGCCCGAACATGAAGCGGCCGGCCTCCTCCACGCCAAGATAAAATTTTTTGTAATAAATAATCTTGTTGCATTTTCTTTTATTTTATTTTATGGATAAATGTAAGAAAATGGGTATAAAGCCAAATTTTTGTAAAGCCCATGGCTTATGTGCAAAAAGAAATGGCACATGAGCCATGAAATAGGCAAAATGCCATTTTGTGAAGCCCAAGGGGCTATGTGTAAAATGTATGGCCTATAAAGGCAAAGATAATGAAAACATCTCATAATTTTTTCTCTCTCCAAAAAAGTTTCAGAGCTGAGCTCTTTCCTCCTTCTTCAAGGTTCTAAAACCTTCTTCTTTCTTTTGAATTAAATCAAGAGTTTTACTCTTCCTTTTTCAAAACTAAATAGTTTTCCACCACAAAACCCACAAAGGGGAACTTGGATCTGTCATCAGATCTTAAAAAGGAGAGATTTTGAGATTTCACATCTCTTGATCTTCAAGATCCAGCAAGCGACAGGAGGAAGAAGAAGAACCACTTCCATTAAACCCAAAACACATTCAGGAGCCCGACTCCTCTCTGATTTCTCCTTTGAGAAATCCTTTTTTTCAGGCTAAAAGCCTCTTGTGCCTCTCCGGCGCGCAGCGCAAGTGCGCAAGGCGCCAACGTGCCGACACGTGGCGCGCGCGCTTGCGCACCTGCGCGCGACATGTGGCGCGCGCGCTTGCGCACCTGCGCAAGTGCGCAACGCGCCCGCGTGCCGACACGTGGCGCGCGCGCTTGCGCACCTGCGCAAGTGCGCAAGGCGCCCGCGTGCCGACACGTGGCGCGCGCGCTTGCGCACCTGCGCACAGCACCTAAGCGCACAGCGCCCAAGGTGCTGCCCCACGCATCCCTTGGATGCCTTTTCCCCCTCTTTTTATGTATATACATATACATATACATATGTATACAAATTCACACATATACATACTCCGCCATATTCTCCCCCTCCAAAAAATTTTCGGGCCGGGGCGCTGCCCCGAACCCCGCAAGGGGGCTGCTAGCCCCCTTGACCTCCAGCCCGCTATCCAGGTAGCGGGACCCCCGTAAAAACTCTGCGTGGCTCCCGATATATCCAAAACCCCCTTTCAAAACAAAACGCATGCACACTGCACATTGAGTTCGCATGACCAATTTAACCCGTTAATCGGAGGTTCCCTCGCCCCAAAGGCGGGGGGTAATTAACGGCAGCTTAGTCCGCGGCTGCCGGAGATTCGGATCCCCACAATCATTAAACCCCGGCCTACCCTAGGCAGGGGGAATCTGTAGTACGCCTGACAAGCGCTCGCGTATTCCCATCTCACTGGGGTGACGAAAAACACCCTACAGTCCCTCCCAGACAAAGGGGTGAGAAGGTAATCCTATTCTACCGATCCTCAGAGTCGAAAGTAGAGAAAGAGATCTGGCATGGCGCGGATGCTACACTCGACAGGCTCCAACCCTTCCGTTTGCCCAGATACTACATAAATGGACTAAAGAGGCTATTGAAGCGCCAAGGGGTACCCTTAAAACAGACTGTTCGACAAGCTCGGTTCTACAACAGGATTTGGGATGTCCCTGGGACCCAACGCAAATTGCCCAACGGGAAAATGGAAACACTTGGGCTTAGATACGCGAGAACCGGAAAACGGGAACGGGTCCACAGTAACTACGCCATATATACCTTTGATGAAGAAGAGGACGCCCTGTCGGGAAATGCCAACCCCTCATCAAAACCAGATCCCGCGATCGAAGTGCCGAGTCCGTCGTTTGAAGAACGAATGGACAAGCTTATCAGGAAAGCATGTCAAAAAGCTCGGGAAAACCACAACAGCGAGATGGCCATCTACGAGAAGGCCAGGACGCAACGTCTGTTTCAACAGGCTGCAAAAGACAAAGATGCTCATCCCTGTCAACCCGTTGTCCGAAAGGCCCAACACAGAAGAAGAAATAAATCAAGAAGCGGAAAGAGGAGCCGACAACAACGACGCAGAATTAGAGAGTCACGTGAGCGGGCATTGCGCGGTCCGAATTTGTCCCTCACGAAGAAGATGAGTCAAGCGTATTCCTTCCCTCGAGACAAGACGGAGAAGTTACTCGAGCTCGCTATAAAACATCAAATGATCGCGCTTCCAGAGTCTAAGCACCCTGAGCGAGCTAACAAGGCTTCTCATCTGAGCTATTGCTCTTATCACCGAGCCATAGGACATCCTACCGAAGACTGCTTCACCTTCAAGAACTGGGTCGAGGACCAGTACCAACAGGGCAGATTCGCTTTATCCAACGGCTGGAGGGTAACGCCGCCACAAAAGCACGAACCCAAAGCCGCAAAAGCGGGACCAGATCCACCTCAGCCCTGGAAGCGGATTCGCATCTGTTACATGATTACGATATTAAAAGAAGAGCCCAAGGACATGTATGACCTTCCCCGGTGCTTTGAGAACAGCAATGATGAGGTGATCTCAGAATTTCCGCCAGCTCCGAAAGAACTAGAAGATGGCATACATACTACTGCAGATAACCTCAAGAAGATTGAGCTGGGATCGGCAGATGATCCGCGACCGACATTCGTCAGCGAGCTGCTATCTGCAGAAAGGGTGGCCGCGTTAAAGAACATGCTTCTACAGCATAAAGACTGCTTCGCGTGGAACTATTCCGAGATGCCAGGATTAGATCCGGAGATTGCTGTGCATAAATTAGCGATATCCCCGGACATCAAGCCAATCAAGCAAGCGCCGAGAAGGATGCGACTCGAGCTTGAAATGAGCATCAACGCCGAAGTTAAGAAGCTGATCGATTCTGGATTTATCCAAGAAGTCCAATATCCCGACTGGATCGCCAATATCGTCCCGGTAATGAAGAAAAATGGGACGGTACGCATTTGCGTGGATTTCAGGGATCTCAATAAAGCCTGTCCGAAGGACGATTTCCCAGTACCGATAACCGAGCTAATGATAGATAACACGTCCACTCATGAGGTTTTCTCCTTTATGGACGGTTCATCAGGGTACAATCAGATAAAGATGCATCCCGAAGACCAAAAGCACACCTCTTTCCGGACCCCTTTGGGTATATTCTGCTACAGGGTTATGCCCTTTGGTCTAAAGAACGCCGGCGCTACCTATCAAAGGGCCATGACAAAGATCTTCGACGATCTCATACATGACATCGTCGAGTGCTATATTGATGACCTCGTGGTGAAGAGCATGTCATACGAAGAGCACTTAGCGCATCTGAAGACTGTATTTCAACGCCTTCGGCAATATAATTTGAAGATGAATCCCCTCAAATGCGCGTTTGGAGTCTCCTCGGGTAAATTCCTGGGATTCATCATCCGACACCGAGGTATCGAAGTGGATCCATCTAAGATCAAGGCGATCATGGAAATGCCTCCGCCAAGAACCCTCAAACAGTTGCGGTCTCTCCAAGGGAAGCTCGCATACATCTGGCGATTCATCGCCAATCTTTCAGGAAAGTGCCGTCCTTACAGCCACCTGATGAAGAAGGGAACTCCATTCGTTTGGGATCACAAATGCCAAGGCGCACTAGACGAGATCAAGCAGTACAGAACCCTCCGGTGTTGGCTGCGTCGGTCAAGGGAAAACCCCTCATTCTTTATACGACCGCCCTCGAAGGTTCCTTAGGCGCATTATGGGCACAAGAGAACGATCAAGGAAAGGAGAGAGCACTCTACTACTTAAGTCGAGTTCTGCTCGGGGCAGAAAGCAACTACTCTCCCATTGAAAAACACTGCTTGGCGTTGATCTTCGCGATAACAAAGCTCAGGCACTATGCGTTGGCGCACGAAGTCCGTCTCATTTTGAAGGTGGACCCTCTTAAATATTTGATGTCAAAAGCTATATTGACGGGTCGACTCGCTAAATGGGCTCTACTCCTGATGGAGTTCTCGATAACGTATCGACCTCTTAAGGCGGTGAAAGGCCAGGCCATTGCCGACTTTCTTGCTGAGCATCCAGTACCTGCCGGTTCTCCTCTGAACTGCGAGCTGCCGGACGAGCATGCATTCGATGCGATCGGCGACGGTAGTACCCGATGGGAACTCTATTTCGATGGAGCGTCTTCCGTAAAGAAGCGCAAACAGGGTATCCCAATGATCAAATCAGGGGTAGGCCTCATCTTCGTAACTCCACAAGGAGGGATAATGCGCTTCGCCTTCTCCTTAACAGAGCCGAGGACAAACAATGAAGCCGAATACGAAGCTCTGATAGCAGGCCTCAAGATCGCCATCGACATGGGAATTGAAGACCTCCTTATATACGGGGATTCTCAACTGGTCGTTAGTCAAGTAAATGGTGACTACCAAACGTGCAAACCGGAATTGGTGAAGTACGGCGAAAAGGTGCAACAACTATTGACCCAAATTCCTTCCTACACTTTGGAAAGCATACCACGCGCGGAAAATAGCAAAGCGGACGCGTTAGCAAAGCTCGCTAAAGAATTAGCTAACGAGAACCTCGATGACGTTAAAATCATGGTACAGAGCCGTCGAGTGCTTGCCCTAGCAGAAATATCTCCGGAATCATATGAAGAAAAAGGAGCGACTGAGCAGACGACCCTACAAATAAAAGACTGTGAGAAGGCTGAGGACTGGAGGGAAGTCTTCATAGACTACTTTAAGTCCCACCGAATGCCCGAAGAAGCATCCTCAAGACATCAGCTCATGTAACGAGCTCTATCTTTCGCTTTCGTCAATAATACTCTGTATAAGAGGTCGTTTGATTCTCTGTGGCTGAGATGTTTAGGACCTGACGAAGCAGAAAGAGTCGTTCAAGAGGTTCATGATGGAATCTATGGTTCTCATCAAGCAGGCCCAAAGATGAAGTTAAAAATTAAACGGATGGGTTACTACTGGCCCACGATGATCCAGGACTGCCTCGAATATGCGAAGCAGTGCCACTCGTGCCAAATCCATGGGGATTTCATCCACCAACATCCGAATCCAATACATCCGACGGTGGCTAGCTGGCCATTCGAAATGTGGGGGACTGACATAGTCGGCCCCATCGAACCAGCATCGTCCCGGGGACATCGTTTCATCCTGGCGACAACTGATTACTTCTCCAAATGGGCAGAAGCAGTACCGCTGAGGGAAGTGAAGACGGAGAATATCCTCCACTTCTTCAAGACGCACGTCATCTATCGGTTTGGAACTCCACGGCGGATTATCTCCGATAACGGGCCAGCCTACAGAAGCCATAAAATTAGCCGCTTCGCGCAGCATCATAATATAGACTGGAGATATTCCTCAGTTTACAATCCGCGAGCTAATGGTCTAGCCGAGGCCTTCAATAAGACCTTGACAAAAATCATGAAAAAGACGGTGTCCCGAAATAAGAAAGACTGGCACGAGAGGCTGCAAGAGGCCCTTTGGGCCTATCGAACTACGTTCAAGACGGCCACGAACACAACGCCGTACGCACTGGTATTTGGGACGGAAGCAGTGCTCCCCCTCGAGGTAGAGTTACCCTCTCTACGAGTGGCAGTCCACTACGAGCTGACGGACGAAGAAAATGCTCACCTTCGGCTTGAGGAGCTTGATGCCCTCGATGAAACCCGGCTCATAGCGCAACAAAATCTAGAGGCCTACAAAGCAAAGATGACGCGCTCGTACGAAAGATTGACCAGGCCGAGGACGTTCCGCCAAGGCGAACTCGTACTAGTGGTCAAAAGACCTATGATCCCCAATCGCGCCAAGCGGGGAAAATTCGAGCCAAACTATGAAGGCCCGTACATCATAGATAAGGTCTACCAGGGTGGGGCCTATTTACTCATGGACATGCATGGTGAAAGGCCTTTCAGGCCAATAAATGGCCGCTTCCTAAAGAAATACTACGCTTAATGAGCCACAGCCCAGGTCAATGATAGATGACGACGACTATGTCCGCTCGCTATCTTCCTAAAGCTCAAAGCTCTATAAGTAGTAGCCGGCTCTCTCCACGACGGACCGAAATGTCTTTAAACTAACGACGGACCGAAACGTCCTTAAACTAACGACGGACCGAAACGTCCTTAAACTAACGACGGACCGAAACGTTCTTAAACTAATAGCGGACCGAAACGTCCTTAAACTAATACCGCAGCATCCTTAGGCTGACGAGATAAAAAAAATATAATAAATAAAAACGGTATGTCCATAAGCAAAAAGGGCACGGATGAAAACCCGAAAGGGCTCCGTGAGTAAAAACAGCAGGGCTACCGGCGAGTGTTCGTGAAAACCCGAAAGGGCGCGGCCTCGTTTAAAAAAAAGGAGAAAAAGAAAATGAAAAGAATAAAAAAAACGGTATGTCCATAAGCAAAATGGGCACGGATGAAAACCCGAAAGGGCTCCGTGAGTAAAAACAGCAGGACTACCGGCGAGTGTTTGTGAAAACCCGAAAGGGCGCAACCTCGTTAAAAGACACTTATAAGGTCCTCTCGACCTTGTAAGGAGAAACCACCCGCGTGAGATCCTTACGACTCACAAAGGAGCAACACACTTAGGAATCCTCACGATTCCTAAGGAGAAAATACACTTGCGAGATCCTTACGACTCGTAAGGAGAATTCTCTTATGGGACCCTCACGGCTTATGAGATTTGAAAGTCTTAAGTTACAGAAACCTAAACCTGTTCTTAAGCAGATCCCCCACAACCTTCGATATTGCCCTACAAGCGGCTCAATACTGACCCTTGTATACAATCCACGGGCGCGAATAAACATTTCCCCAGCAAAGTCACACCCGTGACTAGGGACATGTCCATATGGTGAACAACCCTTATAATTCCTCTCGACTTATTAGGAGAAAACCCTCTTGTAGGATTCTTACGACTTACAGAGGAACAAACACTTAGGAATCCTCATGATCCCTAAGGAGAAAATACACCTGCAAGATCCTCACGACTTGTAGCGAGAAATACCTTTGTGAGACCCTTACGGCTCATGAAGTCAAAAGCCTTGGTCGACAGGACCCTTAACCCTGTTTACTAAGCCACCTTTGTTCGACATCGACAGAGGCAAATGATGATTCGCTCCTGGTAACATCCCAGTTGCAGCGGTGCTGATGCCGAAATCGGTGTCTAAAATCCAAGATTGCGGCGAAAAAGCTAGCAAGCCACACATGCATACGAAATAGCCGAAATGATGGGGAAACTTGCAATAAAAAGCAGCAGGTAAAAATGTATGCATGAAAAATAGCCGAAATGATGGGGCAACTCGCAATAAAAAACAACGAGTGAAAATGAAAAAAATAGCCGAAATGATTGGGCACCGCGAAAAATCGCCGAAATGATAGGGCAATCGCGACCTCCGCGATATAAAAGCTGAAATGATAGAGCATCACGGAAAAAGAAATAAAATATAAAAAAAAGGGTTTCAATTTATGCCCTACAGGCGATGTTCCATCACACCCTGTACACAATCCAAAGGCGTAAACAAAAAAGGGATCATACTTTTCCCCCAGGTTTCATCAGAAGAGGAAGCCAAGTCTCGACGGGCCAAAGGAGACCTGAAGATCGTTTCAACACTCGTCTCGTAACAACGGACACAACGCTAAGCTAAGAGGAACAGCGGCAACTCCCAGTTCCATGGCTCGGTGGTATACATATCGCCAACAGTCAAACCTCCATCCCGTGAAATGCGGATACAATCAGCAAAATTCCTGGTTACGTGGAACGCGGATAACGTCACTCTTTGACCCCGTGGAAAACGTCCAGAGCGGATCCTGGTCCTCGCAGAGCACGACAGTGAACCCGTGTGAAACATCCAGAGCGGAGCCTAGTCCTCGCCGAGCACGGCAGTGAACCCGTGTGAAGCATCTAGTGCAAAATTCCTGGTTACGTGGAACGCGGATAACGTCACTCTTTGACCCCGTGGAAAACGTCCAGAGCGGATCCTGGTCCTCGCAGAGCACGGCAGTGAACCCGTGTGAAGCATCCAGAGCGGAGCTTAGTCCTCGCCGAGCACGGCAGTGAACCCGTGTGAAGCATCTAGTGCAAAATTTCTGGTTACGTGGAACGCAGATAACGTCACTCTTTGACCCTGTGGAAAACGTCCAGAGCAGATCCTGGTCCTCGCAGAGCACGTCAGTGAACCCGTGTGAAGCATCCAGAGCGGAGCCTAGTTCTCGCCGAGCACGGCAGTGAACCCGTGTGAAGCATCTAGTGCAAAATTCCTGGTTACGTGGAACGCGGATAACGTCACTCTTTGACCCTGTGGAAAACGTCTAGAGCGGATCCTGGTCCTCGCAGAGCACGGCAGTGAACCCGTGTGAAGCATCCAGAGCGGAGCCTAGTCCTCGCCGAGCACGGCAATGAACCCGTGTGAAGCATCTAGTGCAAAATTCCTGGTTACGTGGAACGCGGATAACGTCACTCTTTGACCCCGTGGAAAACGTCCAGAGCGGATCCTGGTCCTCGCAGAGCACGGCAGTGAACCCGTGTGAAGCATCCAGAGCGGAGCCTAGTCCTCACCGAGCACGGCAATGAACCCGTGTGAAGCATCTAGTGCAAAATTCCTGGTTACGTGGAACGCGGATAACGTCACTCTTTGACCCCGTGGAAAACGTCCAGAGCGGATCCTGGTCCTCGCAGAGCACGGCAGTGAACCCGTGTGAAGCATCCAGAGCGGAGCCTAGTCCTCGCCGAGCACGGCAGTGAACCCGTGTGAAGCATCTAGTGCAAAATTCCTGGTTACGTGGAACGCGGATAACGTCACTCTTTGACCCCGTGGAAAACGTCCAGAGCGGATCCTGGTCCTCGCAGAGCACGGCAGTGAACCCGTGTGAAGCATCCAGAGCGGAGCCTAGTCCTCGCCGAGCACGGCAGTGAACCCGTGTGAAGCATCTAGTGCAAAATTCCTGGTTACGTGGAACGCGGATAACGTCACTCTTTGACCCCGTGGAAAACGTCCAGAGCGGATCCTGGTCCTCGCAGAGCACGGCAGTGAACCCGTGTGAAGCATCCAGAGCGGAGTCTAGTCCTCGCCGAGCACGGCAGTGAACCCGTATGAAGCATCTAGTGCAAAATTCCTGGTTATGTGGAACGCGGATAACGTCACTCTTTGACCCCGTAGAAAGCGTCCAGAGCGGATCCTGGTCCTCGCAGAGCACGGCAGTGAACCCGTGTGAAGCATCCAGAGCGGAGCCTAGTCCTCGCCGAGCACGGCAGTGAACCCGTGTGAAGCATCTAGTGCAAAATTCCTGGTCACGTAGAACGCGGATAATGTCACTCTTTGACCCCGCGGAAAACGCCCAGAGCGGAGCCTGGTCCTCGCCAAGCACGGCAGTAAACCCGTGTGAAGCATCCAGAGCAATTACCGGACTGTGGAGTCCTTAAAATCCTCGGACTATGATGTCCTTAACCTTGACCGTAATGTCTTAAAACTAACGATCAACCACCCCGATTCCCTACGGAATCTGCCTCGGTTGAAGGGTACATCTCTTCACTCCTTTTGATACCTGGCGTTGTAATTCCTCAACGTCTTCAAAGAGGTGACGGGTCCCTGCAACCAAATATCGGACTGTGGAGTCCCTAAATCCACAGACTATGAGGTCCTTAATCTTGACCGTGATTTCTTAAAACTAACATCGGACTGTGGAGTCCTTAAATCCACGGACTATGAGGTCCTTAACCTTGACCGTGATGTCTTAAAACTAACATCGGACTGTGGAGTCCCTAAATCCACGGACTATGAGGTCCTTAACCTTGACCGTGATGTCTTAAAACTAACATTGGACTGTGGAGTCCCTAAACCCACGGACTATGAGGTCCTTAACCTTGACCGTGATGTCTTAAAACTAACATCGGACTGTGGAGTCCTTAAACCCACGGACTATGATGTCCTTAACCTTGACCGCGACGTCTTTAAACTATGATACTTGGAGCAACCCCTGACCCCGTGAAACACGGATAAGGGCGACCACATCCAGCACTTGCAGGTCCTCACGACCTGTAAAGAAGAAAAACTCTCTTGTGAGATCCTTACGACTCTCAAGGGACAACTCGCTTAAGAATCCTCACGATTCTTAAGAGGAACTTACACCTATAGGGTCCTCTCGACCCATGGGGAAAAAAACTCTTTATGAGACCCTCGTGGCTCATAAGGCGCAAAAGTCTTAGGAAGCAGATCTTAACCCTGAATCCTAAGCCACCGATGCCCTGCAAGGAGATCGAGATAAATTGTCCGCAAACGCATTCAATGAAAAGAGACACGCCATTGAGAAGAAAAATGCATCTTTTATTTCATAAACCAAAATGGATACAACGTACAATTCATGAAAGAAACAAAAAGAAGATACTCTCATCCATGAGTATGTACAAAAAAAGGGAAAAGATACAAGTCCTCAAGCCGGCGGACGGTGTAGTAATTTTACCAGCTCATCATTTTGTTGCTGAGCCACAGCTTCATGACGCAAGATCTCCAGAAGACGAGCCTCCGCCTGAGCTTGCTGAGCCTGATACGAAGCAAGCCGAGCTTCAAACTCTTTCTCGGTGGCTTTATGAGCCTCGACCCTTTCACGAGTGAACGTGGCAGCTTTGTCGAGAGTCACCACCTCTTTGATGGACTCCTGAAGCACCCGCCAGAGTTCATACGCTTTGTTGGCCTTGGCAGTAAGACTCGCCTGAAGCTCGGTCAGCGCTTTAGAAGCCAACTCTCTCTCCGAGAATTTACAGCCGAGCCCTTTTTCTCGCACAACAATATGTTCGCCACGTGTCGCCCTATCAGGCCATGTAAGCTCACTTTCGTGACCACAACCTTGGAAATGGGACATACACACTTAAGATCACATAAATGGGCTTCCGGTCGACAGCAATAATCGATCTAAAACGCGCTCACATCACCTGGTACGAAAAGCAACGAGAAAATTTCCGATGTTTATCCTATCGAGCATGTGTTCGCAATCATATGAACATCCGAAAAAGAAATAAAATTCGAGGCTTTAATGTGCATGCGACATGATGACAATGTTGATAATTAGAGGAAGTTTTCGTAAAAAGAACACAAAGTTTATTCATGCAAGCGAAAACATACATACAAGTACCAAGCCTACATGGAGGTTCAGCATAAAGCATACAAAAAAAGGACTAATTTAAATATTCTACGCTAGCGGAAAAAGGTCACCAAACACAGGATCAGTAGCACAAGGGTTAACAAAGCAAAGAACAAAATTCTCCATCTCTCTTTCCGCTCTCTCCAGCACATCAAAGCGACGATTCTCGCGAGGAGTCGCTCCCCATCGATTGGTGCCATGTTCGTCCGCGAAAGCAAACATAATAGCTCGCCGGGCCCTTATTTGGCTCAGCAGGTGAATTGAACAGTCCTTCAAAGCCTGAGTAATCAGGCACGCTTCGTGAAAACCCTCGAGCTTCTCTTCAGCCGCATCAAGCATCGCCAGGGTCATCTCTGCCGGGTGAGGAGGAATGTCGGCAAGCACGGCCGTGAGGATCATCCGGAGCCAGAGGGAACCCATTGGGAAGGGAAACCCCCTACGGATCGAGAGTTCATACATCGCCGAGTCGCATTCATCATCGGTAAGGAGTGGATCCACCAACCGGGCGGCAAAGCGGGGGAGCATCTCCTCGATAGGAACTTCTCATGGCTGTCGACGAGCATGCGGACGGTTGCAGGCCATGGCACTTAGTTGTTCTCGAATTAAATCGCGTTAAAATGGGAATAAAAGTTCTATGTGAAGAGAAAAGGAAAGCCACTGCCTCAGATATAAAGGGGTGCATTAAGTGCTGTGCGCGGAAAATCTTGCATGATGAAGCTATTTTCAAGGCCCAAAAAAGGAAAGCCATCGAAAATCAGGGAGATGGAACTATTTCCAAGGCCCCTTTTCTACATCTGATATTGTGCACTGAAAATATGGCATGGGAAAATTTTGTGAACAGCCCCATCAAGGGACCCCATGAGGCCCAAACTTGATGTGCACTAAAAAAAATGGAGTAGCACCCTGCATATTAAAAGCATCAACAACAACAGTAGCAAAATGATAAAATCCCAGAGAAAGGCATGCAAACATGGGGAAACATAATAAAACTTATCATTCATACTTTGAGAAGTTCATACAAAATAAAGAGGACACAATTACAACGGTAGAACCTCAGACGCGGGGCATGGATTGAGGAACTCGAACGTAGCTTTGTCCAAGATCTTCCATGCATTTCGAACCGCCCTAGTATGTTTTCTCTCACGATCACAAGCGTCGGGGTCCTCGCGGATGTCCACTACCCTCCGGTAGGCGGCAAGTATGGCTGATTACTGAAAAATCCGATGTAGCAGATCAATAAGATTGTCTCGCCTTCTCTTTGAGATCAAGTGCATCAGATACACCGAATGGACTTTATCCTCGGCGGCGTCCAATGCCCTAAGTGGTACACCAGTACAAAATAAAGGGAGTGCCTCCGTGATCGCCAGCACGATTAGCCTCAAAAGAGAAGAGCGACGGGGGAGTAGTTGGCCATTATACTCGTAGAAGCGGCCCATGATCTCGGCACACTGAGCGTCAGTGAATTCCTGGTTCTGGCTGCGGCCCAACGCGCGAATGTTTCCGTAAGAAATGATCTCGTCAAGATCATACCAATGGTCAGCCATAGTATCTGAAATAAAAAAAAATTATGAGGATATAGTGGACAAGCCAATCAAAAAGAACGCTTGTCTAGATGGATAGTGGACTATGGACATTCCCTAGGGGAAAATATCATAACAAGCTTCTTCTCCATTCATTAATTACAGAATGACAACCTAGGGTAAGGAGACCCTAAGGAGCCTCCATGGGAAGAAATTGAGTTCTTCACAGGAATTAAATTCCTTATTAAGAAAAGGGAATTAAATTTCCCAAAAAGCCTTTTCTGTGAACAGAGTTAAACTCCATGGATCATCATATGAACCCTAAGAAATCTACTGTTGGAGGTTAAAATGGTTTCGTATTTTGGTTAAGAAACTCGAAGAAAAATGGGTTCTTTGTTAATAAAAGGTAAAAACCCTTGTTTTGGATTTAAAATCCAGAGGAATGTGAAAGTTCATCGTTCGTTCAAGGACATTACCTGAGGAAAAGAGTTCTTTTCGAACAGAGTTAAACTCTGAAAATTGTTTCAAGGCAGAGAACTAAGCTCTGGAAGAAGAGAATTAAATTCTCAGAAAAAGTTTGCAAGGAAGAAGATGAGCAAAGTGGAGGCGTCTCTGAAATGACCCCAATATTTATAGGAGGTGATGGAAACGTTTCATCTCCCCAAATCCCTAGAGGAATCCAACGGTCACAAAAAGTGACAGCGTTGCACTCACGTGCAAACACGTGAGAACAGCGCTGTGGGGGCATTTGTTTCCTGATTTAAAATCAGGAAAAGTTATGAAGGAGGCATCACGTGCTACCACGTGACCAGCAGTCATGTGTTGGCACGTGACATTTAAAAGCATCGGCAAGGCAGATTCAGCTTCCCGTGTACATCAAAGAAAAGGGCTTCAGAAAGGGTCACGTGCTCCCACGTGACCTGGATCACGTGTTGGCACGTGACATTTAAAAGCGGTTTCAAAGGCAAACCGGTTCCCTAATCAAATCAAGGAAAAGGGCTTCAGAAAGGGTCACGCGCTCCCACGTGACCAGGGTCACGTGTTGGCACGTGACACTCAAAAGCAGCAGACTCAACTCCCTGATTAAATCAAGAAAAAGGCGCCAGACGAGGGTCACGTGCTCACGCGTGACCAGGGGTCACGTGGTGGCACGTGACGGCTAGGCGGCAGCCAGAAAGCAGAGCACAAAAAGGAAGAAGAGGTCTCGTTCCTAGGGGGTCACGTGCCCACACGTGACCAAGGGTCACGTGGCCACACGTGACCAAGGGTCACGTGGCCACACGTGACCGGCTTTCAAAGCCTATCTGTCAACAGAATTAAATTCTGAGAAAAGGCCTCTCAAATCTTTCCAAAGGAACCGATTGAATTAAAGATTTAAAGATTCTTAAATATCACCTATCTATGGAAAAAGCCTGAATTTGGAAAGATTTCCCCTTTAAAATCTAACCGAAATAACAAAGGAGAATCTCTGGATTTAAAATCCAATGGTGAATAAAATTCACCTAATAATCCAAAGGTCCAAAACGAATGGTGAATACAAATTAAATCTCTCAATAAAAGATTCACCAAAACTAATTGATTCGGCTGCTTCTCCTATAAATAGAAGCCAAGAGACACACAGAGGGACACACATGCAGGAGGAATCGATACATAAAAAAAGAGGAGAGCCTTGATACTTTGGAGGAATTTGGATCTTCTGCAAAAGAAAACCCTAGGTAAGAAAGGGAAAGCTTTTTGAAAGAAAAAGATAATTTAATTCTCAACAGAGTTTAACTCTGATATAAAATAGAAGAACATAGTTCTCTCTTTAGTGGAGGATCTGTAAAGTGCACATCTTCCCTCAAATTGAGAATTTAATTCTCAATGGGTTGAGATCCTGCCATGCAGATCCAAAGCATAGAGAGGGAATGGAAGCTCGAGAATTTAATTCTCACAGAACTATAGGAATTTAATTCCTTCAAAATAGAATTAGGGGTTGACCCTATGTTATGGGAATTTAATTCCTTCAGAATAAACAGATTTAGGATTCAACCCTAGTTAAGAACCGAGTTCTGTTAAAATAACAGGAATTTAATTCCCTTAAGAAAGAAGAAATTAGGGTTTCACCCTACGACAGAATCTCATTCCTTAGAATAAGTCTCTAAAAGAGAGTGGGAACTTGATTCCTTAAAACTGTTATTAGGGTTTAACCCCATTCAGAGTTCAACTCTATCCCAGAATATAAATCTTCAGAAGGAAATAGGAATTTAATTATTGTTAGGGTTCAACCCTATGAAGAGCTTAATTCTTAAAAGGGATTAATAGATCTTCTAAAAAAAACATACATAGAGGCAGGGTCACGTGCCACCACGTGACCCCCGAAAAGATCTGCAGAAAAGGCCCTTTGAGGCAGTGCCTCATGTGACCCACGTGACCCTTGGCAGAAGTTTTAACATACAAGCATTTCAATGCCCGTCACGTGATGGCACGTGATGCTCCAAAAGATACGATATTCTCAGCAGAACAAATGAAGGGAGGGCGCCCTCACGTGCTACCACGTGACCCCTCTTGCCTTAGTGTTTAACACTAAATTGGAATCCCGGAATCCAGTGTTAAACACTGTTTGGCCTTAGTGTTCAACACTAATCAAAGAACTTTATTTGCAGTGTTTAACACTGAATTTCTTAGTGTTTAACGCTAAATTAAACCACTGTTAACAGAGCTTAAAATTAACTCCCTTAGTGTTCAACACTAAATTAAAATCTCCGTCACCAGTGTTTAACACTGATTATTCTTAGTGTTTAACACTAATCTGAAATCTCTGCTGCTAGTGTTTGACATTGATTTGCTCTAGTGTTTAACATAAACACTAATTTGAACCCCCTGTTGCTGGTGTTTAACACCAACTGTCTTTCAGTGTTAAAACACTAACTTGTTCCCAGTGTTCAACACTGCTGATCTTTAGTGTTTAACACTAACTTCAGCCCAATTGGTTAAATGGCTAAAGGCAAAGCCTCTCCTTCAATGGACCAACAGAAAGCCAGTATTTTAAACATGATGGGACTTAGCCCAAGATGGCCATAAGTCCTCAATTCAAACTTAACTGGGCTAATGGGCTCATAACACAATTAATTGGTCTTGATCCCAAAATGGGCCAAAGACTGTTTAATCCACCCCGGTTCAAGGGTACATCTCTTCACTCCTTTGATACTTGGCGTTGTAATTTCTCAACGTCTTCAAAGAGGTGACGGGTCCTGATGACCACACATTGACACGGACTGTGAGGTCCTTAAACTCATGGACTATGAGGTCCTTAACCTTGACCGAGATGTCTTAAAACTAACAACGGACTGTGGGGTTCTTAAACTCATGGACTATGAGGTCCTTAACCTTGACCGAGATGTCTTAAAACTAACAACGGAAAGTAGGGTCCTTAAACCCATGGACTATGACGTCCTTAACCTTGACCGCAACGTCTTAAAACTAACTTTGGACCGCAATGTCCCTAAACTACCCATGGACCGCAATGTCCTTAAACTACCTACCGACCACAACGTCACTAAACTAAACAACAGAGCCCCTTTTACTGCTCTCTTGTCGGATCTAAACGATCCCGTTAAGTCGATCTTAGTCTAAAAACTAGACTAATGTATCCTTAACAAACGTTTAAGTCGATCTTAGGCTCAAATGAGGCTAACGTATCCTTAAACCCAAACCCCCAAACCCAAATCTAAGATAATACGGATTTGGACTAGTCCACGCCCTACGGGCGACGACATAACTCAGTCTCCGTATACAATCCACGGGCAACTAAACATAAAATAAACACACACGACACGAAGTGACCATCTGGAGAAGGAGAAAGTGATTACCGCGATGCGGTAGCGTAATTAACTGCAGGGGCTTGCGCCTGCAGGGAAGAGCGTCCCCACAATCAAAAACCTCTCAAGCGAGGGGGAATCTGACGAAGTCTGCTACATCGGACGCATCCGTTTAAACCTTCGATACACGGTGCCATAAATCAACTTGGTATCTTCGGAGAGGTGGACGGATAGCACCAATTAGCATCTGCCCCCGAATCTCAGGCAAGACGTCCAGTCGCGCCGTCCTTCGGAGGGGAACAGCATACGAAGAGGATACGTGTCGCGCTTAGCGCTAAGCGTTGGTTCATTAGCGTATTGCGCTTTTAATATATGAGCGCATTGCGCTAGTTTGTTGGTGCACCAGTGAGTGACACGCGCTTAGCGCTGAGCGCCAGCCCATGAGCGCAATACTCTGTTTTCAGGAGCGCAAAGCGCAAGTGGTGTCTATGGTTGACACGTGGCATGTTTTGGCGCTGAGCGCCGATCCAGGGAGCGCAAAGGCGCAGTTCATGAGTGCAAGGCACTTTTCAATAGCGCAAAGCGCATTTGATCAATTTTAAGATCAAAGAACAAATTTATGTTCTACAAAGAAGGCTTTTTCCTCAAGATCTAAGAACAAAAGTTCTTGTTTTTATAAAAGGGCTCTGCCTTTATAGATCAAAAAGATCTATGAATGAAGTAAAATACTTCTTTTAGTCTTTTTATGATTAGATCTTTTTGATTTTTTCTTTTTTATTAAAGATCTTGGTCCTTTTTCAGATCTCTGATATTTTTAGAAGATGGTTCTTCTTTTTACGAGATGGTTTCATCTCTGTTATTCAAGAACATAGTTCTTTACCTTGAAGATGAAGAAAAATCTTTTTTTTTCTAAGAGTTTGCTCTTTTTTGCAGAGGGTTTTTCTCTCTCTTTTTTTCTCTGTTCTCTCTCTTCTATCTCTGTGTATATGACTTGAAGTCTAGAGTCCTTTATATAGGGCCTAATGATTTGTTAAATCAGTTTTGAGAGATCTTTCTCTGATTGATTTGGGAATATTTCCCACCGTTGGATCTTTGATCCTAAGGCTTCTGTTTTACAGAAGATAATTTTCTTGTTTTAATAAGATTGAAAAATCTTTCCATAACAGAACTTTAGTTCTAATTAATTAATAATTTATTATTAGTAGATATTTTGATCTGACGGTGGGGGAATTTTTAATTCCAGCGCTGGCGCACCTTGCGCTAGCGCACCTACGTTCGACACGTGGCGCGCAGCGCACCCGCGCTAGCGCACCCGTGTTTAACACGTGGCGCGCAGCGCGCAGCGCAGCGCAACTGCTCTAGCGCACAGCGCAGCGCAACTGCGCTAGCGCACAGCGCAGCGTAACTGCGCTAGCACACCCGTGTTTGACACGTAGCGCGCAACGCAACTGCGGTAATGCACCCGTATTTGATACGTGTCGCGCAGCGCAACTGCGCTAGTGCACCCGTGTTTGCCACGTGGCGCGCAGCGCAGAGCGCTGGATCTGAAGCGTTGCTTCGATTTTTAAATTTTTGAATTTTGAAACAGAGCTTTGCTCTGATTGGGGGTGCGCTGCCTAGGGCGCAGCGCTCCTGACGCTGGCGTGTCTGCTTTTGACACGTGGCGCGCAGCGCGCAGAATCTGAACCGTTGCTTCAATTTTTGAATTTTGAAATTCAAAACAGAGCTTTGCTCTGATTGGGGGAAAGGAAGCGTCGCTTCATTCCAAATCTTGGAATTTGAACAGAGCTTTGCTCTGATTGGGAGAAGCAGAAGCGTCGCTTCATTTTTAAAACAGAGCTTTGCTCTGATTGGGGCAAACAAATGCCCCCCCACCGTTGCGCTTACGTAGCCCAAACGTGAGTGCAGCGGTGGCAACATCTCAGTCGTTGGATCAACTTTTGGAAGTTGAAACGGCTTTCAATGCCTAGAAATAGGACCTTTGGTCCCTTAGATGATTTTCATCTCCTCCTTGAGAATTATCTCTTCGTCAGAGCATTGATCTCCTGTTGATAAAAATCTTTTAAGAGTCAGAACTCTGTTAAAATTTAGGTCAAGTTTAAAACTTTCACTAGATTAGGGTTTTACCCATTAACAGAGCTTTGCTCTTTATAGATCTTTGATCTAAAGAAAACCCTTTTAGGGTTTTATTAATAGAGCTTTGCTCTCTTGAACCCATAGATCTAAAGAGATCTTTTCTTGGGGTTCCTTAACCTATGAATCAGAGCTCTGCTTTTTAGATTTCTTAATCTTCGATGAAGAACTCTTAAGAGTTTTTTCATGGACCTTGAAGATCCCAGAATTTTTAATTTACAATGATTTTAATTGATTCTTGATGGATTTTTCCATCATCACTAAAGAGCCAGGCTCTCAGCATTCTCGGGGGATCACTTTTAAATTCCTTTCACAATTGACTCTGACGAATGTCATTCCTGTTTGTAGAGCATTGCTCTCAAGAAGTTTAACTCTTCGACTCGAAAGGTCGCTTATTAAATGAGATTCCCTTTTCAGGATTTCTCACAAATTCGAATTTATTAGGTGTCATAATTAAGATTTGTTGCTTGTTTTTTAATAAGAGTTGCTTAATCGGCCTGTCCGCTAATTCTTGTTGATTTTCTTTTTCAGGAGTTATGGACGTTCATATGTACGATCTCGACGAGATTGTCTCTTACGGAGACATACGCTCACTCAGCCGTTCTCAGAATCGAGAATTCACAAACGCCGAGTGTGCCGAAATTATGAGTCGCTTTGACGCATACAATGGTCAACTGCTTCCTCGACGCTCCTCTCTCCTGAAGCTTATTGTGGGAGCGATCTGGGAAGCGCTTCCTCTATTCTGTACCGGCGTGCCGCTTAGGGCATTGGATGCCGCCGAGGATAAGGTGGCGTATCTGATGAGCCTAATTTCGAAGAGAAGGCGAGACAATCTTATCGATCTCCTGCATCAGGCTTTTCAACAGTCGGCCATACTTGCTGCCTATCGGAGGGTGGAGGACATCCGTGGGGATCCTGACGCTTGTGACCGCGAAAGAAAGCATACTAGGATGGTTCGAAATGCCTGGAAGATTCTGGACAAAGTCACTTTTGAGTTCCTCAATCCATGCCCTGGATCTGAGGTTTTGCCATTGTAATTATTTTGACAATGTTTTTGTTTACTGCTTTTATAATTGTAAGAACTTTTCGCAGTATGAATGGCAAGTTTCTCATTTCAGCTTGTTTTATTTTACGTACTAAATCTTTTGCACATGCATGAACGGGTGTGCCTCGAACGCTTAATTAAGTGTGAATCAAATGTTCTCCTTGTTGCTTTCTTTTCTTTGCTGTGTTGTTGCCATGTGATTTTAGCAAGTGTGGTCTGTAGATAGTATATAGCTGTCAATCTTGTGCTCTTTGTAAGGTAGTGATGGCTTAGAAAACAGGGTTAGGATCTGTCACCTAATACTTTTCAACTTTATGAGCCGTGAGGGTCTTATAAAGAGTTTTCTCCCTACCGGTCGAGAGGATCCCGTAAGTGTAATTTCTCCTTAAGAATCGTGAGAATTCCTAAGTGTGTTTTCTCTTGAAAGTCGTAAGGATCTCACAAGAGAATTTACTCCCTTACGAGTCGTGAGGACCCGCAAGTGATGGGTGAAGTTGTCCTTATCCGCATTTCACGGAGTCAGGGGTTGCTCTGGATGCTTCCCACGGGTTCACTGCCGTGTTCTGCGAGGACCAGGCTCTGCTCTGGATGTTTTCCAGGATACCGTAGTTTAAAGACATCGCGGTCGAGATTAAGGACATCATAGTCCGTGGATTTAAGGACTCCACAGTTCGTTGTTAGTTTTAAGACATCACGGTCGAGCTTAAGGACATCATAGTCCATGGGTTTAAGGACTCCACAGTCCGATGTTAGTTTTAAGACATCACGGTCGAGGTTAAGGACATCATAGTCCATGGGTTTAAGGACTCCACAGTCTGTTGTTTAGTTTTAAGATATCACGGTCGAGATTAAGGACATCATAGTCCATGGATTTAAGGACCCCACAGTCCGATATTAGTTTTAAGACATCACGGTCGAGGTTAAGGACATCATAGTCCATGAGTTTAAGGACATCACAGTCCAATTTTTGCTCTGGATGCTTCACACGGGTTCACTGCCGTGTTCGGCGGGGACCAGGCTCCACTCTGGATGCTTCACACGGGGTCATTGCCGCGCTCTGCGAGGACCAGGATCCGCTCTGAATGTTTTCCACGGGGTCAGGAGTGACATAATCCGCGTTCCACGTAGCCAGGAATTTTGCTCTGGATGCTTCCCACGGGTTCACTGCCGTGTTCGGCGAGGACTAGGCTCTGCTCTGGATGTTTCACATGGGGTCATTGCCGTGTTCTGCGAGGACCAGGATCCGCTCTGGATGCTTCACACGGGGTCATTGCCGCGCTCTGCGAGGACCAGGATCCGCTCTGGACGTTTTCCACGGGGTTAGGAGTGACATAATCCGCGTTCCACATAGCTAGGAATTTTGCTCTAGATGCTTCCCACGGGTTCACTGCCGTGTTCGGCGAGGACTAGGCTCCACTCTAGATGCTTCACACGGGGTCATTGTCGTGCTCTGCAAGGACCAGGATCCGCTCTGGACGTTTTCCACGGGGTCAAAAGTGACATAATCCGTGTTTCACGTAGTCAAGAATTTTGCTCTAGATGCTTCCCACGGGTTCACTGCCGTGTTCGGCGAGGACTAGGCTCCGCTCTGGATGCTTCATACGGGGTCAGAGTTGACATTATCCGCGTTCCGCGTGACCAGGAAGGGTTGACTTTATTCGCATTTTACGGAGTCGGAGTTTGATTCTCGGTCATCTATACACCGCCGAGTCATGGAACTAGGAGTTGTCACTGTTCCGCTTTGCTTGATATTGTGTCCGTTGTAATAAGACGAATGTTGGGATGATCTCTATGCTATCTATGAACCATTGAGATTTGGCTTCTTCTTCTGATGAAGCTTGGGGAGGAAGGGTGTGATTCCCTCTTTATTTGTGCCCCTGGATTGTATACAGGAATTGACATGATATCACCTGTAGGGCATAAATTTCATTCATTTTTTTTATTTTTTTCCGCGATACTCTATCATTTCAGCTTTTATATCGCGCAGGTCGCAATCGCCCAATCATTTAGGCTATTTTTCGCGGTGCCCAATCATTTCGGCTATTTGTTTTATTTTTACTCGTTACTTTTTATTGCGAGTTGCCCAATCATTTCGGCTATTTTTCATGCATACGGTTTTTTTACATGCTGATTTTGTTGCAAGTTGCCCCATCATTTCGGCTATTTCGTATGCATGTGTGGCTCGCTGGCTTTTCGCTGCAAGCTTGGAATTAGACACTGATTTCGGCATCAGCATCGCTACAACTGGGATATTGCCAGGAGCGAATCATCATTTGCCTTCGTCGATGTCGAACAAAGGTGACTTAGTAGACAGGGTTAGGATTCTGTCGACTAAGGCTTTTGACTCCATGAACCGTAAGGGTCTCACAAAGGTATTTCTCCCTACAAGTCGTGAGGATCTCGTAGGTGCATTTTCTCCCTAGGAATCGTGAGGACTCCTAAGTGTATAGCTTCTCGTAAGTCGTAAGGATCTTACAAGAGTGTTTTCTCCTTATAAGTCGAGAGGACTTACAAGGGTTGTTCACCATATAGACATATCCCTAGTCACGGATGGGACTTTGTTAGGGAAATGTTTATTCGTGCCCGTGGATTGTATACAAGGGTCATCATTGAACCGCTTGTAGGGCAGTATTGAAGGTTGTGGGGCTTGTTTAAGAACAGGTTCAGATCCCTGTAGCTTAAGACCTTCAAATCTTATGAGCCGTAAGGGTCTCATAAGAGGATTCTCCTTACGAGTCGTGAGGATCTCGCAAGTGTAATTTCTCTTTAGGGATCGTGAGGATTCCTAAGTGTGTTGCTCCCTTGCGAGTCGTAAGGATCTCACGTAGGTGGTTTCTCCTTACAAAGTCGAGAGGACCTTGCAAGTGTCTTTTAATGAGATTGCGCCCTTTCGGGTTTTCACAAAACTCGCCGGCAGCCCTGCTGTTTTTACTCACGGAGCCCTTTTGGGTTTTCATCCGTGCCCTTTTTGCTTGTGGACATAGCTTTTTTTTTCTTCTCTTTTTTTATTTTTTATTCTAACGAGGTTGCGCCCTTTCGGGTTTTCACAAGACTCGCCGGTAGCCCCGCTGTTTTTACTCACGAAACCCTTTCGGGTTTTCATCCGTGCCCATTTTTCTTATGGACATACCGTTTTTTTATTCTTTTTCGTTTTTTTTGTATCAGCTTTGGGATGCTGCAATCCACCATAATTTATCGACATCTCAGTCAACAGCTAGTTTTAGGACATAGTGGTCCGTTGTTAGTTTTAAGGACGTTTCGGTTCGTTGTTAGTTTAAGGACGTTTCGGTCCGTCGTTAGTTTAAGGACGTTCCGGTCCGTCGTTAGTTTAAGGACGTTTCGGTCCATTGTAAAGTAAGCTGGTTACTACTTATAGAGTTTGGGCTTAGGAAGATAGCGAGCAGACATAGTCGTCGTCATCTATCATTGACCTAGGCCGTGACTCGTTAGGCGTAGTATTTCTTCAGGAAGCGACCATTTATTGGCCTGAAGGGCCTTTCGCCATGCATGTCCATGAGTAAATAGGCTCCGCCCTAATAGACCTTGTCTATGATATATGGGCCTTCATAGTTCGGCTCGAATTTCCCCCATTTAGCGCGATTAGAGATCATAGGTCTTTTAACCACTAGCACGAGTTCGCCTTGGCGGAATGTTCTCGGCCTAGTCAATCTCTCATATGAGCGCGTCATCTTTGCTTTATAAGCCTCCAGATTTTGTTGCGCTATGAGCCGGGTTTCATCAAGGGCATCGAGCTCCTCAAGCCGAAGGTGAGTGTTCTCTTCGTCCGTCAGCTCGTAATGAACTGCCACTCATAGAGAGGGTAGCTCTATCTCGAGGGGGAGTACCGCTTCTATACCGAATACCAACGCGTATGGCGTTGTGTTCGTGGCTGTTTTGAACGTCGTTCGGTATGCCCAGAGAGCTTCACGCAGTCTCTCGTGCCAGTCCTTTTTATTTCGAGACACCGTCTTCTTTACAATCTTCGTCAATGTCTTGTTAAAAGCCTCAGCCATGCCGTTAGCTCGAGGATTATAGACTGAGGAGTATCCCCAGTCTATGTTATGCTGTTGTGCGAAGTGGCTGATCTTGTGGCTTCTGTAGGCTGGCCCGTTATCGGAGATAATCCGTCGCGGAGTGCCAAACTGATAAATGACGTGTGTCTTGAAAAAGTGGAGGATATTCTCCGTCTTCACTTCCCTTAGCGGTACTGCTTCTGCCCACTTGGAGAAGTAATCAGTTGTCGCCAAAATGAACCGATGTCCTTTGGACAATGCTGGTTCGATGGGGCCGATTATGTCAGTCCCCCACATTTCGAATGGCCAGCTAACCACCGTTGGATATAGAGGATTTGGATGTTGATGGATGAAGTCCCCATAGATCTGGCATGAGTGGCATTGCTTCGCATACTCAAGGCAGTCCTGGATCATCGTGGACCAATAATAACCCATCCGTTTGATCTTCAACTTCATCTTTGGCCCGGCTTGGTGAGAACCACAGAGTCCGTTGTGAGTTTCTTGAACGACTCTCTTTGCTTCTTCAGGTCCCAGGCATCTTAACCACAGAGAATCAAATGATCTCTTGTACAGAGTATCATTGACGAAGACGAAAGACGGAGCTCGTTTCATAAGCTGATGTCTTGAGGACGCATCTTTAGGTGTTCGACGGGATTTGAAGTAGTCTATAAAGACTCCTCTCCCATCCTCAGCCTTTTCCTGGTCTTTTATTTGCAGAGTCATTTGCTCGGTCGCTCCCTTTTCCTTGGATGACTCTGGAGATATTTCCGCCGGTGCGAGAACCCGACGGCTTTGTACCACGATTCTTACGTCATTGAGGTTTTCGTCAGCCAGTTCTTTAGCGAGCTTGGCTAATGCATCCGCTTTGCTATTTTCTGCACGCGGTATGCTTTCCAAGGTGTAGGAAGGAATTTGAGTCAGCAGTTGCTGTACTCTCTCGCCGTACTTCACCAGCTCTGGTTTGCACGTTTGATAGTCGCCGTTTACTTGACCGACGATCAGCTGGGAGTCTCCGTATATGAGGAGGTTCTCGATCCCCATGTCGATAGCGATCTCAAGACCTGCTATCAAAGCTTCATACTCGGCTTCATTGTTTGTCCTCGGCTCTGTTAAGGAGAAGGCAAAGCGCATTATCCCTCCTTGTGGAGTTACGAAGATGAGGCCTACCCCTGATTTGATTATGGGGGTGTTTTGTTTGCGCTTCTTCATGGAGGATGCTCCATCGAAGTAAAGTTCCCACCGGGTATCATCTCTGTCGATCGTGTCAAACGCATGTTCGTCTAGCAATTCGCAGTTCAGGGGAGAATCAGCAGGTATCGGATGCTCGGCGAGAAAGTCGGCGATGGCCTGGCTTTTCACTGCTTTAAGAGGCTGATGGGTTATTGAGAACTCCATCAAGATCAGGGCCCATTTAGCAAGCCGTCCCGTCAATATAGCTTTTGACATCAAATATTTGAGAGGATCCACCTTCGATATGAGACGGACTTCATGCGCCAATGCATAGTGCCTGAGCTTCGTTATCGCGAAGATCAACGCCAGGCAGTGTTTTTCGATGGGAGAATAATTGCTTTCTGCCCCCAGCAGAACTCGACTCAAATAGTAGAGGGCTCTCTCCTTCCCTTGGTCGTTCTCTTGTGCCCATAATGCGTCCAAGGAACCTTCGAGGACTGTTGTATAAAGAATGAGAGGCTTTCCCTTGACCGGAGCGGCCAGTACTGGCGAATTCTGCAAGTATTGCTTGATTTCATCCAGCGCGCTTTGGCATTTATGATCCCAGACGAACGGGGTTCCCTTCTTCATTAGGTGGCTGTAGGGGCGGCACTTGCCGGAGAGATTGGCTATAAATTGCCGAATATACGCGAGTTTTCCTTGGAGAGACCGCAATTGCTTGAGAGTCTTTGGTGAAGGCATTTCCATGATCGCTTTGATCTTCGACGGATCTATTTCGATGCCTCGGTGTCGGACGATGAACCCCAGGAATTTGCCCGAAGAGACTCCGAACGCGCATTTAAGAGGGTCATCTTCAAGTTGTATTTACGAAGGCGTTGAAATACGGTCTTCAGATGCTCTAAATGCTCCTCGTATGATTTGCTTTTCACCACGAGGTCGTCGATATAGCATTCGACGATTTCATGTATGAGGTCATCGAATATTTTCGTCATGGCCCTCTGATAGGTGGCACCGGCGTTCTTTAGACCGAAAGACATCACCTTGTAGCAAAATATACCCAAGGGGGTCCGGAAAACGGTGTGCTTCTGGTCCTCGGGATGCATCTTTATCTGATTGTATCCTGACAAGCCATCTATGAAGGAGAAAACCTCGTGGGTGGACGTATTGTCTATCATCAGCTCGGTAACCGGTACTGGGAAGTCGTCTTTCGGGCAGGCTTTATTGAGATCTCGAAAGTCCACACATATGCGCACGGTCCCATTTTTCTTCATCACCGGGACTATGTTGGCGATCCAATCAGGATACTGAACCTCTTGGATGAAACCAGAGTCGATTAGCCTCTTGACATCGGCGTTGATGCTCATCTCGAGCTCGAGCCGCATCCTTCTCGGTGCTTGTTTGATTGGCTTGACGTCTGGGGATATGGCCAGTTTGTGGACAACAATCTCTGGGTCTAGTCCTGGCATCTCGGAATAGTTCCATGCGAAGCAATCCCTATGCTGCATAAGCACGTCTTTTAGTGTAGCTACCCTTTCTTCACACAGCAGCTCAATGACGAACGTCGGTCGTGGGTCACTTGCCGTCCCCAAATCAATTTTCTTGAGGTCATCTGCAGTGGTATGTATTCCATCTTCTAGCTCTTTCGGCGCCGGTGGAAATTCTGAGATCACCTCGTCATCATTGTTTTCGAAGCACCAGGGGAGGTCATCCATATTCTCAGGCTCTTCTTCTGACAGCGTTATCACGTGACAGGTACGAGCTCGCTTCCAAGACCGATATTGATTCGGCTCTACTCTTGTGGATTTGGGTTCATGCTTCTGCGGCGGAGTTACCCTCCAGCTGCTGGATAAAGCGAACCTGCCTTGCTGATATTGATTTTCGACCCAGTTCTTGATGGTGAAGCAGTCTTCAATAGGATGTCCTATTGCCCTATGATAGGAGCAATAGTCCGGATGAGAGACTTTGCCTGCTTGCTCGGGGTGTTTAGACTCCGGAAGTGTAATCATTTGATGTCTTATGGCGAGATCAAGTATTTTCCGTGTTTTGTTCTGGGCAAAAGAGTACGCTTGACCCATCTTCTTTATAAGAGATGAATCCGGATTGCCTGGCTCCTGATCGCGTGGCTTCTTGGAACCGCTTTGTCGCTGTCAAACGCCTTTCCCGTTCTTTGGTTTGTTTCTGCCTCTGCGTCATGCCTTTTGTCCAACGGGTTGACAGGGAGGAGTATTTTCATCTTTCGTAGCCTGTTGAAGAAGGCGTTGCGTCCTGGCTTTCTCGTAGATGGCCATTTCGCGATTGTGATCGTCTCGAACCTTTTGACTCGCTTCCCTTATAAGCTTGTCCATCTGTTCTTCAAACGATGGACTGGGTATTTTTACGTCGGGATCTCTTTCTGGTTCAGGGTTAGCATTTTCCCAAAAAGCATCTCCCTCTTCATCAAAGTCATGTATGACGTAGCAGTCGCGGAGTAGCTCCCGTTTCTTGGATTGAATATACCCAAGTCCGGTCGTTTTCATTCTTCCGTTGGGCAATTTCCGCTGAGTTCCAGGAACGTTCCAGATTCTGTTATAGAACCGTGCTTGTCGCGCAGTTTGCTTAAGGGGTACACCTTGGTGTCTCAAGAGTCTTCTTAGCCCGTCTGTGTAATATCTGGGCAAACGGATGGGTTGGAGCCTGTCAAGTGTAGAATCCGCGTCGTTCCAGATTTTCCTCTCCATATTAGTTTCCCCGGATCGGTAGAATAGGATCGCCTTTTCACCTTCTCGCCTGGGAGGGACATAGAACGTTTGCAGCTCTTCCACATTGTAAGTATCAATCGCATCTAGTTCATTATGATGCTTGGGCGGAACCATGGCAACTTGCAAACTTTGCTCTTCACCAGCGAAGGTTTGTATTGAAGGCCGAGCAGAGAATATGGTGTTGACCTCATCTTCTGAGTCACTGCCGAAGATAAGCATAGGAGCGGACGGTCCCGGCTTGTTGTACTGAGGTGGCCCTGAATAAACTATCTCTTCCTCTTCCTCGGTATCACTCCCGAAGACCGAAATGGTGGTGATAGCTTTGTTCTCCGGTTTGTGACATCTCTTTGTGTCTTCAAAGTCTGGCAAGAAGTATTTTGCATCTTCGTACTTGCGGACTTCGTTCGCGGAAAATGGGTTTAACTCTCCTGTCACAGTGTACTCGAGGCCATCTTTAAAATACTTCATACACTGGTGCTGTGTAGAAGGAATAATGTTGTACTCATGTAAGCAAGGACTACCGAGCAAAGCATTATAGCATGTCTTAGCGTCAATGACGTGAAATTTAATGTCTGTGACAAGCGGCCCGAAACGCGGCATCGGTATTACAAACCCGAGGATCCGTGATGACTGGGGGTTGAACCCGAAGATGGTGATCTTATCACGAGCGAAGTGTTGAACGCTCATGCAGATTTCCTTCAACACTAGCACGTTGAGGAGATTGATGGAGGACCCATTGTCGATCAGGATTTTGCCTATCTTTATATCGTGGCAGTATCCTGAGACATAAAGGGGACGGTTGTGCTCGCACGTCCCGAGAAGGAGATCCTCATCGCCGAAGGTGATATCGGCTGTGTATACTTCTTCCAGCTCGTCCTTCATCTTTTCTTCAGCGAGAAAAGCTTGGAATTGCTCTGGCTCTTTTAGCGCCCTGATCAATGAATCTCTTGCTTCTTTTGATAGTAAAAGGGCATCGAGAATGCTAAGCTGCGAAGGTAACTTCCTTAGGTGCGCCAGGAAGTTGTAGTCCATCTTACTTTTCTTTGGCGGGTCCTTGGTGGTCAGCTCTTTTATGACTTGGTCATCTAGGGTGATATTCTCGGAGACCTTTTCTTTTCCCTTATCTTTTCTATTCGACCCACTGTTCGAGGGCCCAAGATTCTTTTCGGGCAGCGTACGATTGCGTAGCTGAATGTTTTCACAGGTCTTTGGTTCCTCCATTTTTCCCAAGGTGGACTCTTTGAAGAGAGGGCCAAGAGTCATTTCTTTGTCAGAGTCGCTTCCGAAGGTGAGAACTTGCGATCCTCCGGCGTTAATCACGTGACAATTACCGGTGGTTCTTTTATGCTCCTCGGTTGTATTTCTTTGCTCCCGATGAGTTTTGCATTTCGTTCACTTAAAACATTGTCTATGAGCAACATATCCCTGCCACCATCTTTTAAAAGCGTCGCACTCTTCGGTGGGGTGCGAAATCTTTCGATGATGTAATACCCAGCCCCTTTTTATACCAATATCCGTATTCCTCTTTCATTTATAAAATTTATTTAGTTACTTATAATTATTATTTATTTTAAAACCCTTTTTAAACACCAAACCAAGTAAATCAGTTTTTTTTAAAGCCACAAACCCAAACCATATTTTATTCCTTCAGCCCGTTTTTTTTAAAATTAAAATTAATTTCTTTCCAGCCCAGCCCGTCTCATTCCTCAGCCAATCCAAATAAAATTGTTAACATTAAAATCCCAACACCCATTTTTCCCTTTTTATTATTAAATCCCTAAGCCCAGCAGCCGGCCCCTTTTCCCATTCTCCTATTGTTTCTTTTATTTATTTTTGTTTATTTTGCAACCCACGAGCCCGGCCCACTCCCTCTCTTCTCATCGAATTTCCTTTATTTTCCTCCTCAGCCCAACGGCCCGCGCCGCTCACCCCAACCCGACCCGGCCCAACTACCCTTCTCCTTCTTCTTCAACGGCTAGTTTCTTTTCCCGCTCACTTCGCCGCACCCCACGCCCACGCCCACGCCCACGTCGTGCGTCGTTACCCCACGTCGCGCACTCCCCTCTCTAACCCCTCGTCGCCTTCTTTCTCTCTCACCCTCAAGATCCAAAACCTCTCAAAATCTCCCTCGTTCACCCAAACACTCACTTGCATCCCCTTACCACCGAGCACCCAACTCCGCTCATCTCACCGACGACGACGACCACCCAAAATCTCCTCGTCGTCCTCCCTCACATCTCTCTCCTCTTCACCCACTACTCCACCCCTCGCCTGCATACCCAACCCACAGTCGAGCCCGAGCTCCCTGCACACCCGCTCCCCTCGACGACGACGACGACGAATCGCACGACCTCCTCGCTCATCACCTCACCCTAACCTCCTCCCTCATCATCTCACCTCCCTCTCTGCCGAGCCCCTCTCTCGAGCTCCAACCCGCACTGCACACCCGAACTTGAGCCCCCTGCGCCCTCTCGCCGGCGAGCTCCCACTGCATCTCGTCGACTCCCCCACACCCTCCTCGTCGTCAGCAGCATCACCATCACTCCATACATCCACACCGAGCCTCTACATCTCTCTCTCTGTTCTCTCTCTCTCTCTGTTCTCTATTTTCTCTCTCTCTATCTCTCTCTCTCTCTCTTCTCTCTAAGCTTCTCTCTCTCTCTCTCTAAATTTCTCTCTCCCCCTTTTATCAGCATCTCTACCTCCCGCATATCAAGTCAAGGATAATTTAGAGCAGTGAAAAAAAAGGAAGGCACGGAGTGTAACGGGATTGATTACAATTGTCTGATTCCAAAAGGCCGAACCTATGCTGCGCCCGTGACGCGATCGTGCTATTGATACTGCCGGACTATCGCCAAAGCGTCTCCAGGAAAGTATTTTTACTTGCTACATGCTAATCTATTCGCGTTACAAACTTAAATCGTATAGATTATAAGTTTACAATTTCCTATAGATTATGTGCTATACCTGTTCGATGCATGATCCCAATGAAAATATTCATGTAATCTGACGGAATTGAATTGTCTATGCTGGCCCATGTAGTGATGAATACTGTGTATAAATTTCACTGGAAAATACGACTGTTAATGACTAAAACGATTACCCCAAATATATCTGTAAAACTGAAACTTTCCCCGTATTTGAAAACCGTTAAAATCACCATAAATTATGTACATACTGGAATGATGCGTTCAAGGGCTTAAATCGAAGCCGACTCGATGAACTATAACTCTATACAAGTTTCTAATAGTTTCTGTACTTAAATTGTGACAATATTTGGATCGGAGTGCGACTCTGGACTGCAGTCCAGAGCGACTCTGGTTACTGTTTACTGTCTCGTAATGCGTTCCACCTTGTTTCCTGAACTCGTATGTTACGGAACTCCACAGTTTAGTAAAGGTGAATCTGTTATCTAGATGACACAAGTGGTTTCATTCCGTTTCATCGCCGTTTGCTATTTAAATTGTAAATTAAAAGAGCTGGACGTATAACAGTCCAAAACAGGTTCAGAAGTGACAAATTAGTGATAAACAGTGTGTAACTTTCGACGTACTGACGCGATTGAGAATCCGTCTATTGCGTTGAATACCCTACTGAAAACCCTAGATATCATTCAACTGTAGCATCACTAAATTCTGATCCCTACTGGGGTTAAAATGCGTTGCGAAACGGACTTCTGATTCTGAAACCCGATTGACGTGAAACCACATTCGCTGGATAGATAATCAAACATACTATTTATTCCCCGTTCATCGTTTCGCTAAACTGTACACGTATGATTTATGATAAATTATGCAAGTGGTAGAATACTGATTTATGACATCTTAATCATGCTTTACATACTGTTTCCTCATCATATCATACATATGTCACTGCATTGATAACCTAGTGATCATGTGCATTACCCAATGTTAGGTGTTAGTGGTGATTGTGACAAGTACGTTAGTGTTCGTGCATGAGTGGATAAGTGAAAGTGACACGTACTTGTACACAATCAGTGAAACTTATTATTCTATTGCATTGTCGATGTCTGTGGGACGCGTGTAAGTGTGACTATAAGTGGTATGGGACACTTATGGAAGCTCTTGCATGGATGTCACAGATAAGGCACCAGACACTGCCATTTATCTTGGGTATTAGTCGGGACGTGCTCGATGGAGATCCTGTCTCCAGTTCTCGCGCAGACTTGTCACAGACCGACTGGTATTTGAGGTTATGGTTAGCGTTTGATGTAGACCACGGGGTGTGGGGTAGTCTGAGTGTGAGTTCAACAGAATCTCGGGAGTCCCATGCCGGCTTATATATATGGAGATATATGGAGATTTACAGGGTACATGATTATTACCGTGAGTTATATTTTGGGCCCGTGGTCCCTTGCCCTTGGGTCCTACCCTTGGGTGGAGGACACTCACGAGTGGTTGACTCTCACACTTGGACTGACGATAGGCTTAGTGACCTGTACAGTGAGACTTAGAGACTGATAGGGATAATGGAATTGATATACATTACTTACTGTGTTGACATACCTGGCATACTATTTTTACTGCTTTACTGTTCACCTGATCTACTAGACACTGCATTGGTTACTGCATGTTCATATCTTTACCGTCTTGATTTATTGTTATATATATCTATTATCACTGTTCGAGTTGCCACTTGCATCTATTTATTTATATTGCTATCGTGTCGCTTTGACGACCTGAGTATGCATGCTCAAACTGAGGAGTGGATCTAGCCTGGACCAGGACCAGACGTACATCGCGGACATCTTGATCAGCTATCCAGAGTTATACTCTTTTTACCTCCATCAGGTCAGTTCTTTGTATTGTTTTGTTTCATATACTGCATTTCTCGTTACCTGTGCGTTGTTCACTGATTACCACGTAAATCTAGAAGCCGAAGTGTGACTACGGCAGGATATTTCCTTGACCGTAGGAGCATGGCTGGCCTTGTCAACCTCTCGTATTCCGTATTTTGGGAAGCGGTGCGTGACAGATGATATGAGCAGTAACTAGGATGTGTTTCTGTTTCACCGAGAGTGTTTCTTTCGGAGGGTGGTAGCTTCATTCACATTGATATGGCTTTAGCAAACATTTTCCTCGTCTTGAACTTGTTTTTATCTGCGACAGATGTCCTCTGATTCGGTGGGAATGTCTCGACTCTTTCGTCCAGTCGCCGGCGTTTGGCCTTTTCAAGTATAGCCATCTCACGTTCCCGATCATCTTTACTTTTCAGAAGAGCTTCGTTCAGGAATGCGTCGATCATTTTGTCTGATGGCCCTGGAAGTTCCGGTTCAGGACCTTCCCCCAGCTTCTCTGTGTGAGGAGCTTTTTTATCGTTCATCGATGAGTGAGAGATCACATGGCAACTTGCTACGTAATCCTCAGATTCGTCCGACGATTCTTCTCCATCATTTTCGTCCTCAAGGACGTGGGCTAGAAATTCCTGGAGCGTGATTGGAGTCCGCGCCTTCTGGTTATACTCTTCCAGCGCATCGATCTGTTTCTGAAGGTCCGTGTGCTTGTCGCCGGGCTTCACGGGCTTTTTGGATTTCTTCTTCTTTTTCGAAAATTTCGACGGCTGGGTATGCGAGTTTTGGCTGTCACTACCGATTTTTGGAGTTGGGCGCGGTTTTAGCATCCCCTCTATGATCTCAGGTTCCAACGGATTCTTCCATCTGATCGCCGGGCATGTCTGGAGATCATTCAGCATCCTTTTGGTTTTGGCCAAAAGGGCCACTTCCCATGGAGGTTCTTCAACAAAAGAGCACGTTGCCCCCGGTGTATCCGTCTTTTTAGGCATGTGCGGTTGTGGTGGGTTTACTTTCCACTTCTCAGACAGCGCAAACTTGCCTTGTAGGTATTGATTCTCGATCCATCCCTTAAAGACAAAGCAATCTTCGATTGGATAGCTTACCGTTTGGTGGTAAGGGCAATAATTGGAATTATTCACTTCGCCGGGTTGCGATGGTCGCCTTGGATTCGGCAAATTGATAAGCCTATTGCGTATCGCCAGCTCGAATAGTCTCTTCGTTTTATCTCGTGGGAACGAGTAAGGACGCTTCATCTTCTCATTATAATAGCGTCGTCTCTCTTCCAGTTGATCCGCTAGCTTTGGGGAACTGGGCTGCTGTTGGGTGTTCGCAACGAAGATCGCTTTCCCTTTACCCTTTTCGTTCCGCGGTTCCGGCTTCGGGGGAGATGGTCTATGACCCATCTGGTCCATCTGGGCCAGCTTGTCGATTAGAGCCTGGAATGTGGTCGGTTTGAAGAACATCATGAACTGTGAAATAGTTGCATGAGGGTCTAGGGTGCCCACGAACATGCCCACTGCTGATGCTTCTTCGATGCGCTGTTCACACTTTGACCACAGATTACGCCACTGGATCGCGTACTGAACCCACGTCTCGCCCGGCTTCACCCTGGCATTGATCAATGCCGTTATTGGGGTGCGTTCACTAGCGCTCGCGAATCGCTGGGTGAACAATAACTCCATTTCTGCGAAAGTTTTGACGGAGTCGTTTGGAAGTTCAGAGTACCACTCAAACGCCGTCTCCGATAAGCTGCCGACGAATTGGCGGAGCAAAAGTTTATCATCGCCACCGGTGTTGCCACAAAGAGCCCTGAACTGAGCAATATGTTGATGGGGATTGCCTGTCCCCTTGTATACGTGGAATTTAGGGATTGTGTATCCCGGCGGGTACTTTATCTGATCATACCAGCCTGGATACGGTCGTCCAGTTTTGACAACTTGGTCGGCTGCTTCATTTTCCTGGTGAACTCGTATTTGCTGAGCAATATAGTCATCCAGGTCAGCTTTGAAGATTGTCTCCTCCTTGGCTGTTGACAGAGCCGGCAGAGGATTCGATGTTTCTCCTCTGTCATCTTCAATTATTACTGGAGGATCTTCGGCTGGGGGATCCGGTTGGATCATCATGCCCACCATGTCTTGGAACAGAAGTGCCATTCGCTTTATGTTAGCCGCTTGCTCCGCGGCTTCTTTTTCCTTCTTTTCGAGGACTCTGCGAAAGAAGTCAGCATCAGTTTCTTGTTTGTGACGCTGTTCTGATGATGCTTCCTGGCTTTCTTTTGGCCCGGTGAGTGCGGCCATCGCAGTCAGCATCTCCTGAAGTTTCTGCTGCTGCTGTTCCTGAGCTCTTGTGATGGATCACGTGAGTGGTCGATGGCCCGTAGAAGCGCGGCTATCCTCTTTCCCGGATGCCATGTAGACGGTATGCACCACCATGCCCCCAGACTTAGGGCGTTTGGGCTCAGTGCCTTTGACATTTGTCATAGGCATGGGGACTTTCTCCGGCCTTCTCCTCTTATGAGCGGTCGAAGTTGAGGGGGCCGCTGCAGTGGGCACCCAAGTAGCCATCGTCCTTTGTGGCTTAACAGGACAGTTTCCTTCCTGTCGGACCTTCAGCTTCTTCTGCCGGCGGGGATAGTCTTGATCAACCACCGACTCTCGGACTTGTCGCCAGATTTTGTAAACTTTAGAAGACAGTCGTTGAGGGGACTGTTTCGGCTTCATTTCTATGACGGTCTCTACCGGCGGCGGAGATCTTTTTAGTACGGCGGTAGGCGAATTCTTGCGCACCTTGTTTAGCAGCTCAAAGCTGTTCCTGGTTGGAACAGCAGCATTAATTTCCACCGTTGGAGCTAGTGGAGTTAGCCCAGAGGGGGAGTTGCCCCCGGCCTTCCTTACTCGGTGCCAGTGGCGACGTCGAGCGTGTCGAGCTGTTGGGGCTGGTTCGGCGATGGGGACGGCTTTGTCTTGCCCCCTGTCCAGATGAGGCGTCGCTGGTGCCAGCCTCTTGAAAACTGATGTCTTTTGAGCAGTGGTATCCAATCTGTCAATGACAGACCTTCGAACAGGAACGGGAGCCGGAATAGTCAGTTTTGTAAAGACCGACTCTTTGGCAGGAGAAGCCGCCTTGACGACTTCAGGAGCAGGGGTGGCTATCTTTTTTGGGATGGCCACTTCAGGTGTCATGGGCTTCTTAGCAGGCCCATTAGAGTTCAGGCTCAGTCTGGTGAAGACCGAGGAGTTGGAGCTGGACGACCCGTTGAGAGGGGCCGTAGTAGTAGCAAGCCGATCGAAGACCGAATTCTTGGGAGCTTCCGGTATTGGTACAAGGGTGCTGAAACTCATCGGGGGGAGCATAGTCCTAAAAAAACAATCCAGTAGTAGTCTGGGTGACCTGTTCCACCGGCATCGTGAACAGGGACGCCGCTTGAGGTCCGTAAGCTACACCTCCAGGTGAGGCGGGGCGTAGGTTGCAGTTGCAGTTGGAACATCTTGCACAAGTGGACGCCATTGATTCTTTGCTTTCTGCAGCAAGCAAAACGCCAAATCTTAGTACCTCGAAACCCAAGGGCAACCATTAGCAAACCGCGATTGGTTCGCGAACACGACACACGAAGTGTGGAGTGGAAAGAGGAAAAGGTCCCACCGGGCGTGCCAGAATCTGTTCCCCTCCGAACACAGAGACGCGGCCGCGCAGGTCCGTCTTGCCTGAAATTCGGGGCAGATGCTAATTGGTGCTATCCGTCCACCTCTCCGAAGATGCCAAGTTGATTTATGGCACCATGTATCGAAGGTTAAACGGATACGGCCGATATAGCAGACTTCGTCAGATTCCCCCTCGTCTGATAGGTTTTTGATTGTGGGGACGCTCTTCCCTGCAGGCGCAAGCCCCTGCAGTTAATTACGCTACCGCATCGCGGTAACAACTTTCTCCTTCTCCAGATGGTCACTTCGTGTTGTGGGTGTTTGTTTTGTTTTTGGTTGCCCGTGGATTGTATACGGAGACTAATTTATGCTGTCGCCCGTAGGGCGTGGACTAGTCCAAATCCGTATCTTTCTTAGATTTGGGTTTGGGGGGTTTGGGTGTAAGGATACGTTAGTCTCATTTTAGACTAAGATCAACTTAAACGTTTGTTAAGGATACATTAGTCTGATTTCAGACTAAGATCAACTTAACGGGATCGTTTAGATCCAATAAAAGAGCAATTGGGCTCTATTGTTTAGTTTAATGATGTTGCGGTCGATGATTAGTTTAAGGACATTACGGTCCATTGGTAGTTTAAAGACATCACGGTCGAGCTTAAGGACATCATAGTCCGTGAGTTTAAGGACATCATAGTCCGTGAGTTTAAGGACCTCACAGTCCGATGTTAGTTTAAAGACATCACGGTCGAGGTTAAGAACATCATAGTCCGTGAGTTTAAGGACCTCACAATCCGATGTTAGTTTTAAGACATCACGGTCGAGGTTAAGGACATCATAGTCCATGAGTTTAAGGACCCCACAGTCCATGAAATGTGTGGTTGTCGGGACCCGTCACCTCTTTGAAAACGTTGAGGAATTACAACGACAAATATCAAAGGAGTGAAGAGATGTACCTTTGAACCAAGGTGAGTTGGTTGAAAGAGCAGATGTGCTCAGTTCAAGATAAGTTGAGGACTTATGGCCAGAGTTGGGCTAAGTCCAATTAAAAAAATGTTTAACATTTTATTTTTTTTTTGTTCAGGCTATTAAGCCTTTGTTTGGGCTCGGCCCTTTTAATAATGCTAAGTATTGAGTTCTGACATCTTTTGTCATCATCAGAACAAAGTATGTTCTGACAATGCGCCACGTGGCGCGCCAGGCGCTTTGCGCCAGTTAAAGAGCGCATTGCGCTTCTGTCAGATAGCGCACACGAAGAGGACACGTATCGCGCTTAGCGCTACACGCTAGTTCATTAGCGCATTGCGCTTTTAATATATGAGCGCGTTGCGCTAGTTTGTTGGTGCACCAGTGAGTGACACGTGGCGCGCTTAGCACTGAGCGCCAGCCCATGAGCGCAATGCTATGTTTTCAGGAGCGCAAAGCGCAAGTGGTGTCTATGGTTGACACGTGGCATGTTTTGGCGCTGAGCGCCGATCCAAGGAGCGCAAAGACGCAGTTCATGAGTGCAAGGCACTTTTCAATAGCGCAAATCACATTTGATCAATTTTAAAATCAAAGAACAAATTTATGTTCTTCAAAGGAGGATTTTTCCTCAAGACCCAAGAACAAAAGTTCTTGTTTTTATAAAAGGGCTCTGCCTTTATAGATCATAAAGATCTGTGAATGAAGTAAAATACTTCTTTTAGCTTTCTATGATTTGATTTTTTTGATTTTTTCTTTTTTATTAAAGACCTTGGTCTTTTTTCAGATCTCTGATCTTTTTAGAAGATATTTCTTCTTTTTACGAGATGGTTTCATCTCTGCTATTCAAGAACATAGTTCTTTACCTTGAAGATGAAGAAAAATCTTCTTTTTTCTAAGAGCTTGCTCTTTTTTGCAGAGGGTTTTTCTCTCTCTCTCTTTTTTCTCTGTTCTCTCTCTTCTATCTCCGTGTATATGACTTGAAGTCTAGGGTCCTTTATATAGGGCAAAATGATTTGTTAAATCAGTTTTGAGAGATCTTTCTCTGATTGATTTGGGAATATTTCCCACCGTTGGATTTTTGATCCCAAGGCTTCTGTTTTACAGAAGATAATCTTCTTATTTTAATAAGATTAAAAAATCTTTCCATAACAGAACTTTAGTTCTAATTAATTAATAATTTATTATTAGTAGGTCTTTTGATCTGACGGTGGGGGAATTTTTAATTCCAGCGCTGGCGCACCTTGCGCTAGCGCACCTACGTTCGCAGCGCAGAGCGCAGCGCAACTGCGCTAGCGCATCTGTGTTTGCCACGTGGCGCGCAGCGCAGGGCGTAGTGCAACTGCACTAGCGCATCTTTATTTGACACGTGGCGCGCAGCGCAGAGCGCTGGATCTGAAGCGTTGTTTTGATTTTTTAATTTTTTAATTTTGAAACAGAGCTTTGCTCTGATTAGGGGTGCGCTGCCTAGGGCGCAGCGCTCCTGGCGCTGGCGTGTCTGCTTTTGACACGTGGCGCGCAGCGCGCAGAATGTGAAGCGTTGCTTCAATTTTTGAATTTTGAAATTCAAAACAGAGCTTTGCTCTGATTGGGGGAAGGGAAGCGTCGCTTCATTCCAAATCTTGGAATTTGAACAGAGCTTTGCTCTGATTGGGAAAAGCAAAAGCGTCGCTTCATTTTTAAAACAGAGTTTTGCTCTGATTGGGGGAAACAAATGCCCCCCCACCGTTGCGCTTACGTAGCCCAAACGTGAGTGCAGCGGTGGAAACATCTCAGTCGTTGGATCAACTTTTGGAAGTTGAAACAGCTTTCAATGCCTAGAAATAGGACCTTAGGTCCCTTAGATGATTTTCATCTCCTCCTTGAGAATTATCTCTTCGTCAGAGTATTGCTCTCCTGTTGATAAAAATCTTTTAAGAGTCAGAACTCTGTTAAAATTTAGGTCAAGTTTAAAACTTTCACTAGATTAGGGTTTTACCCATTAACAGAGCTTTACTCTTTATAGATCTTTGACCTAAAGAAAACCCTTTCAGGGTTTCATTAATAGAGCTTTGCTCTCTTGAACCCATAGATCTAAAGAGATCTTTTCTTGGGGTTCCTTATCAGAGCTCTGCTTTTTAGATTTCTTAATCTTCGATGAAGAACTCTTAAGAGTTTTTTCATGGACCTTGAAGATCCCAGAATTTTTAATTTATAATGATTTTAATTGATTCTTGATGGATTTTTCCATCATCACTAAAGAGCCAGGCTCTCAGCATTCTCGGGGGATCTCTTTTAAATTCCTTTCACAATTGACTCTGAAGAATGTCATTCCTGTTTGTAGAGCATTGCTCTCAAGAAGTTTAACTCTTCGACTCGAAAGGTCGCTTATTAAATGAGATTCCCTTTTTAGGATTTCTCACAAATTCGAATTTATTAGGTGTCATAATTAAGATTTGTTGCCTGTTTTTTAATAAGAGTTTGCTTAATCGGTCTGTCCGCTAATTCTTGTTGATTTTCTTTTTCAGGAGTTATGGACGCTCATATGTATGCTCATATGATTTTCTTTTAAATGGAGTGTTTTTGATGCTTTTCTAGTTTCGCTAAAGAGCTCACTCCCGGTGAAGAGATCTCGGCTCTTTTCTCATCGAATAAGGTGCAGGATATTTCATAAATACCACTATGCAAAGCAAAAACTATAGAAGCAATCAAAAGACAAACCGAGTGTGTAGCATCTGCTAGTTTCGCTAAAGAGGTCACTTCCGATGAAGGGATCTCGGCTCTTTCCTTATCGAATAAGGTACTAGATGTTCTACAAGGAACACCGTTATGCAAAGTAAGAACTAGCGCTACCAGTTTTTAAACAAGTTTCTACAACATCTTTAGGTTTCTTTTATTTCATTAATCTCATTAATGAAGTCCCATTTTATTATGCTTCACAAGCATCAAATACGAAACGAAATCAACAATATATAATATATATCTCGTATATACAATATAAACATTCGTCTCAGGCAGTAATATGATCTCATCACAGAACATTGCAGCAGAAGAATATATATGAAATATTAGATATACTAGGAGGTCCGTGTTTTAATACGAGCCTGTATAAAACACGGATTCCACGGTCGCGATGAATAGCCAAACCCACATCCCTAGACCCCTACGAGAGCGGCAAGCAACACTGCCAATTCTAGGGTTAGGAGACCCGGTCTCGACTCCTCGAGATGGTCTCCCACTGTACCCTAGAAGCCGGTTACTTGTTGTAACACCCGAGTTCACTTATACCAATTCCAGTTCCGTATTTAGTTATCCGTGGTCCTTCTTGATTTGGTGTGTTTAGGTGCGAATGGTATTTCTACATACTACTTTGCTTTCGACCCAACCCGCTTAATTAAACCAGTTTGACTCTCATTACTGATTGCCTTGACTTGTTGCATGGACCTGTGCACCTCATAATTTAGTATACTGATATTTTATCCTATATCTCATCTTTTGCATACAACAATTCAAATCATGAGAAAATAAATTAACATTGCATTTCATGGCCTACCTGATACCCCTAATCCTGTGGTAGCGTCCTTGCATCGTGTTCTCGTCCCGTTCAGTGAAACGGACGTGTTTGGACGGCTACGCGCACGTACGTGCGTCCGTTCTTGGGGGTATGCGTTTCTGTTACAAAGTACTTCATTTTAATTTTTGGAACTTGCTAATATTTTTCTTTTGTCAAATCCAATTCCTTGGACCCGACCCGGGTACAATTCGGAAATATTTTGCATTTTTGCCAAATCTCAATCCTACTAATATTATATTCCTTTATTATATTTATACGCAACTGTTACTTAAGGATTATATTTATTTAACTAAGTATAATTTTATTACCAATCCTAACAACTCCCTCGTTACTATAATATAAATATATTTTATATACTAAATCCTAACAGTTGATCTTTTACAGCCCTCTCTCTCTCCAATCTCACGTTTCTCTCTCCTTTCTCTCTCTCTCTCTCTCTCTCTAAATACTATGTATATATTCTTTAAATATTTTGATCCCATTGGAAACCTAACCCTATATTTTCCACGTCTTCCTCCTCTTCTTCCTCTTTTCTTTTTCCTGCCTCCGCCTCCGAGAACCCACGCCCTGTGCTCGCGACCGTCGCCACCATCGCCGTCGACCTCGTCGGCCTCTCCTCATCGTCTTCTTTCTCTCTCCTCCTCTTTCCCCTCCTCGACCACCTTCGTTCCCCGACTGCAACCCACGTGAACCCATCGCTCTCGCTGCCTTCGTCGTCGTCGTCGTCCTCTCCGCCGACGGCCTCGTCGTCGTCTCCTCACCTTGCCACGACCTTCGTCCACTTGTCTACGTCGCCACCTTCATCACCTCCCTATTCCACTCCCAACGACCCCGACCTCAACTTCTCCGACCCCTGCACACCCGAACTCGAGCCTCGCCCTCGCCGCCACCAATCTCCCTCATCTCCGCACACCCTTACCACCACCTCCATCTTTATCACCTCCTCCTTCCTCCTCCATGCACTTCAGATCCGACCCCTGCACACCCAAACCTTGCAACCAAGAACCCAGAAACCCTCACCTGCACCCTCCACTTGCAACCTCGCCGGAAAACCCTCGACAGCCTATCATCGACTTCACCCCATTGCCATCTCCTCTGAACCCAGGGCACCTAACACACAGCCCTCTCCTTCTTCCCCTTTCTTCTTCTTCTTCTTCTCCTCTCTTTCTTGATTTCTTGTTCTTTCCGGTCGCCCGCCGGAGCCGTGCCGCTGCAGTCGACAATCCCGACAACCCAGCGAGCTTACCTAACCCGTGTGGTCACACTGTGCGTGGTTTGGATCCGTTCCGTGTGCCGTGCGTGCGTCGCGACGTTTTCCGCCGACGTGAGACGTTCCGTATTTCCGTTCTTGATCCGTCCAGGCAAGTGAAACTTGCTACATGCTATTTTAATTATTATATATGCTATTTAAATTATTTTTATGACTATTTAAATATAGATTATACCTGTACTGTAAATCTAGTACCACATGTTTCGTTTTATAACACTTCAGTGTTTCGTTGCATTCGTTTATACCATTTTAGATTTAAGTCATGGAAAACATATCTTATTGCATGTTGGAGTACATCAAACTGCATCCATACCAATATTGTTATCACACGGTGCTTACTTACGTAGTATATAGTACCCGTTATAGTTTTACCCTCACAGATGACCGTTTGCATACATCTAGCCTGATTTATATTCGATTGCATTTCTAGATTATTAGTACATGTTTTTAACATCCATAATTGCTATACTACATTCATGTAATGTTGAAACTATTCCTTAAACCCCAAACTGATAACTGTGCATCTACATATTTTAATCTGTACTTGATTGCATTTCATGTTACAAGTTCCAGCTTGTTGATTCTATTATTACACATGCTTATTTTGTTTACCCATGTTTACATTAGTGCTTTATGAGCATCCACATGTTATCTTGAACACCCTGACGTGACTTGCTACGCATATTACTTGACCTGACATGGTACTATACACTCTTGACATGACATGACATCTAAATACACTACTCGACTTGACCTGATGTACCATGGCTTTACCTGTTACCTGATCTTGTGTCTAATGCCAACAAACCTGACATGTAGCCCTCACGGACCGTTCCTGTTGTCTATCCAGACAAACCTGCTCTTACCTGATCCTGTGTTGGCATTAGTTCTTGATTTCTGAACACCTGACTTGACATACACATATAACTTGGGGGTATGGGGAAATCAATGGTGAAACCTGACTTGTAACTCAACAGTTCAATACTTTTTCTGATCAGTTTTATAGGCTAGGCCAGCCTTGGGATGATGCTGCTGACATCATTCATCTGTACATATTCATGTTTTAGTGCCTAGGGGCATGTCTCAGTTTCAGCCCGAGAATCTGGACCGTGGTCCCGGGTATGCACGGGATACTATTGAGTTACATCAATGATTCATCAATTTGATTTCAAAGACTTGAGAGTAGATAACCCAATAGATCAGTTTAGTTTACTCACTGCACATTACCTTTCACTGCCCTGATTTACATTACTGTTACGTTTGCTTTTCATTCATGATTGTAATTGCATTACCTGTTACCCTATTTATATTTTATTGCTTGATGACATGACGCGCTGACGTCTGGGTTTTGCATGGCCCAGATCCTTCTACCTTGTTGCAGACTGATCAGGAGTATTGCCGCTGTTAGACGAGCGGTGAAGTTCCTGTCGGTATATAGTTTCACTTCCAGGTGTTTCATTTTATTGTATCTTTTGCTTCCGCCTATCATTATTTCTTGACTCATTCATTCTGGCTCATGGACATGTACTAGATATTTTAGTTTACTTTCCTGTTCTTGATATCTCTACAGCCGATGTGACTGTAGGGGGATTTTTCCTATCCACAGGTAGCATGGTTGGCTATGTCACGTGCCCATCTTAGCGTACTCTGGGAAGCGGGGCGTGACACTTGTGCTCCCCGCCTTGGGTCTATCCTAATGCGGAAAAGTATATAATATACAATGGTGACATCATCCTCAGCCCGGAAGTGCCCCAATAAAAGAATATTACATACAAATGAATTTTACATGAATGAAAAAGAGAAACTCTCATCTCACATAAAACCCCCGGCTATTCAGAACACGACGATCCAATATAACATATCACAGCAACACATAATATCTCATATCATCAACGTAAGTAAATATGCGTACCCCAATTGTCGTTGATGTATAGCAACGAAACCGGCGATACACTACATATTACACTTACGGTCGCAGAAAAGAAAGTGTAAAACTACAACAGTTGGAATCCGCAACCTCTTTAGACATCGCATGCCTAACCAAATGAATTCCTTAAATATCGCATGCCTAACAATTATAAACCCCGCATTTTAGTCTCGATGTCGAAAACACTTTTCAATATCTAGTCGGGCAATTCAACAAGATTCCCGACAACCTGATCGAATGCTCGTCGAAAACTTTAGTAGACGGCCGCACCCCCGGATGCCATCGACGAAGTGCACTAAGGCGGAACACCGCTGCCGCAAGCACTTTTGGCGACGAGGTTCTCCTACAGTCACTTGGTCGGGGCTATGGGGCATGGCTGTCTATTAAGTTTACCCGGCGAGTATCCGCGTACGCTACGTGATTGCAATGGACTTTTGATCACATCAAAATCCCGTGGCAACCGATTATCTGAGACTAAACTGCTAGATTTATAACATTCAGATTAGTTATCTCATAACTACTTATGGATTCCAAATATTGTATCACATTTCAGTTAAATAGACAATGTTAAACTTTCCGATCGAATAAACAAACACCCAAGATTTCCCAAATAGCTCAACACTTGAGCGGAGTTCAAAAAATATCCATCACATACCACAGTACCAATGGTCCAGCCGTAGAAGGGTCAAACCAACGCCTCACATGTGGCAACGCCGTACTGCCCCAAACCCTAAGGCTTAGAGACGGTTCAGACGGTCACATAATCGAGTTAAGGTTTGTGTTCTTCTAGAAGGTCCACCGCGTTACTTGCACGACTGTGAATATTCTTTAACTAAGGAAAAAATCCAACACTTGGAAATTTTCCGACAGGGGAAAAAGTGAGTTATTGATATCCGTTCGAACTTTTTAACATGTTCTAAATTACCCAAAAAACTAAACAAAGTTAAACTTTCCGATCGAATCAACGAATACAAAAGATCTCCAGAAAACTCAACACTTGAGTAGAATTAAAAATTCCCAAAAGCATGCAAAATTAACCAAGAATAAACCCCAGAAGTGGTAGCACCAAACTCTTGAAGTTGGCCGCGGAACTGCCGCCAAACGCATGGTTTGGCCGCGGTTCCGCGGTCCAATGAGGGATTTAGGTCTCCGTACTTCACAGTAATTCTTAGAATTCTCTGCTTAATTTTCTGAGTATTTTTAATACAGAAAAAATCAACATTTTAAAAAATTTCCAGAGAGGGGGTAAAATGCGATGTTTCGGGGTTCGATCGGACTTTAAATTTCGTCTAGACAACGCCTAAAGCTCTAGCTCGGCTCTGATACCGCTGTAGGGTTACTATGCACTAGAACAAGGTTCTATAAGGCATCAACCATGCCAAAATCAAAATTTTCAAGTGCCGAACAACCCTAACCAAGATCTTAGACTAGATTAGGCGAAACAATAAGCAAGTAAACAACTTTACTTCTAAGAGTTTGGGATTACAACCTTTGTAGTCCGTTTCTTCACTTCACAAGCTCCGTGTTGAGATCCCTTCGCCACGATCATCATGTATCCGGACTCTAGAGAGGCTCCATGAAGAGAAAGATGCAACCTTACTTCCGATCTTCAATAACAAAGATGATCTACCTTGAAGAAACTCAAACCCAAGCTCTTGCTTTGCTAATCAAGTATTAACAAAGCAAACACCCTAATCTAAGCGGCTAGAATAGATGAAGATGATGAAGTAGGAATTTAGCTCTCAATTGTTTTCAATTTCTCACTCATTTTCATCACAAAGGAAAAAGCTAGAAAGCTTTTCATCAAAAAGGAAGAAGAAGATGAAAACCATTTGTGATGAATAATGAAAACTCTTGTGAAGTTAAAAATGCAACCATGGGTTAATTATATAGACTTAACCCATGTAGAGAAACAACTATGGTTAAAGGGTTGGGTTGGGTTAAAGAAATATCACGAAATATCACAAAATATCCAAGTCAAAATCAAAGCTTCAGAAGCTTCTTAAAAGCTTCATACAAGCTTAACCCTAATCCAAACCTTAACCACATTTAAACTCCACAAAACATGTTGCATTTATAACCATAACATGTTACAATATTATATATCACATATACAATATTTATTGTAACAAAATAAAATAATACAATTAACATATATCGCATATATATCAATGTATTACCCGAGTGAGAAAAAGAATCTTTAAGTGAGTTTATACTAGTTAATGTAATTTAATATATCAAATATCTAATTATACATTAAATTATCGAATCAACACTTAATCCGATAATCCGGCTATTTTACAAATAACCGACTAATATAATCTGTATCAGTTCATCGAATCAACACTTGATCCGATGACCCGGCTATATCACATATATCCGGCCGATATCACATATCGCAAGAATCTAATACGGTATCACATACACGTATTGTTCTCGGTCCCGCACATATCACATATGTGCTCCTACTCCGTTTTGCCTGAGCCAGGAAACCTCTGTGTAGGACTCTAAAGAATCGTCAATACGCCGGCAGTAGGTAATGATCATATCAAACACCCACAAGCTGCAAGCGGTCAGCTAAACGTAACAGCCACCCAGGTATTGAGCGATCAGAAGATCAACAAGCAAGCCTGTACATTCTCCTGCGAATCCAATCAGTAACACTCCCGTACAGTCCGGTCTCTTCGTCTGATATGTCGCATATCTCGCCTAGGGGTGGTAAACGTCAGACCCCGGTAGCTTGATAAGTCGTGTCGATATGAGGTCCATAACAGTTCGAGAAACTACTGATAACACTTACCAGTAAATCTCAGCAACCCTGGCCAGGGATTTCCAGTTATAACCAATCGAACACAGCGCAACATCAACTCCCTATACCGGGAGAGACGAAGCCCCTCCTATCACTCATTGTCTCCATGTGATTCGGGACAGTACCCAAAAGCCACCATTTTGCACGCCCTCTTGGACGTGGTATGATGGAAATCAAAGCACAGTGGGAATCACACAAGACTCTATGACGATCTCGGGTCTACAGACTAACCTGTACCAGTGTCACCAGAGAACTGCCATCTGACGTGAGGTATAATACCATCTGGGAGTTCTCAGCGAGTCCGTCCAGTGTACCCAGTCTCCACTGAGCACCCGTATACCTTCTCTGATGTCAAACACCAATGGATATGGGATCATCTATCGCCCATCATATGGGTCAAGAAGCGCATACGCTAGTCTACTCTGGTATATCGATGCCCTGTCTCGATACACCTATGACTAGGAACATTTAAAGGATGTACTTGGCGACTACACTGTCCCCACTAGTATGATCCGCATCATAGTCTTGGTAGTCAAGTACTCATCCTAAGGGCTTTATCAACATATGACATAGAGACAATCAGAGTACATGTTAAGATAAAGAGTAACCGGATAGCATACTATCATGTCGAGCAAGAAAGTCCTCCCTATATATGTCCAAGCATCCACTACAATATACAACGCATGTATAGTAATGGCCTCTAGGGCATACATATAACTAACACATACCTCTTCATAATTTCCTCGTCTTGAGTCTCGTTAGCTCGGCGCTCTCTTTTTAGGTTGGATCTCTGCGCTTTTGATCTCCCGAGGACACCTTTCTTCATCAGGTTAGATGTCTTCTTGTGAAGAGTCTGTAGAAATAGATCGGGTAGAGTCTAGGGAGCCCCACGTAGGTTCTTCTTCTGCTGCTGCTTCCTCTTCTTCTGCTTCTTCTTCCACTGAGTCGGAGTCCTCCCGGGAAGTTAGGGTCAGATCCTCTTCCCGGGGTCACGCGGCGGGAGCGGTTCCCCGAGCGGAGGTCGCGGGTGCCCCTGGCGTGTCATCCACCATGAGGTATGAGGATGAGCTCGCCACCGCTTGGGCCCGTTTCCACATTCCTCCCGGCTATATGCTACATTTGGCCGAGAAAGGGGAGAGGGCAGATCAGGTACGGGGTAAGGAGATTGCCCTGTACCTGGAAGCCTTTTGGGCCGGAATGCGCATTCTCTTCTCTCCCGAGCTTGTCAGAGCGCTGAATCATTTTGGGTTAGCCCCAGGTCAGCTAGTGCCGAACTCCTTGAGGATTCTCCTTGGGTTCCTGGTCCGTTTGAAGTTGCACATGATCCTTTTCAGGCTGAGTACCCTTGCCTCTTCTCTCTGTTACAAGAGTCACCCCGGCACTCGTGCGGGCGAGCCGAGGTGGGTATACATCTCCTTTAGGAAACAACGGGAAAGTGCTGCCGAGTTGAGGGTCGTTGCGCTACCTTCTTCCATCTATGATTGGAAGAAGAAGTTTTTCTTTGTTGGGCCGCCCGAGGGCGAGGAATGGCCCGTGCCCACCCAGTGGTCCAGGGATAGTTGCCGGTGGGAGAGTCAGTCGAACGATCCCGACGCGGTGAGAGTGGAAGAGTGGGAGCCCATTCCCCGAGCTAACGTGTTGCTTTCCGAGCAGACCCTTAGTTGGGCTAGGCTCAGCCCCGTCCAGTTCGCGGGTAAGTTAGGAGTTTATAGGCGATCTGTTTAGACTTGTGTTTATTTTCATTTTTACTTGCATTGCTGACTCCATCGTGCCTTGTCTTGTGCAGAACCCATGGACGTGAGCAAATTCCGAGCGGCTATGCAAGAGCAGAAGAAGGGATCGAGGGCTGGAAGTGCCAGCTCCTCCAGTCCGACGTCGGCCCCGGTTCCCTCGGCAGCCGCTCCACCTAGGCGTTCGGGTTTGGCCCGTGTCCCGGAGTCCAGCCAAGCGCCGAGCCGAAAGCGGGTTCGGGAACAAGAGGCTCGGGCTTCGGAGGTAGAGACTGACTCCCCAGCGCCGTCCCTCAAGAGGTTCCACCGTACGGTTCCGCGCACCCGGCCTCCCCGATCTTGGTGGACGAGGGGGGCCTCCGCTTTGAGGTGCCCTCGAGGCTCTCCGTCGCTGACAGCTTGTTGACAGAGATGGGGAGGTCGGCCGGGGGCAAAGTCCTTCGGGGGACTTTCAGGGCGCAAATGGCGGCCATCGCCCAGGAGGCCGTGCAGGTTGGTGCTCGCACTTTACTTGTTTTTTCATTCAGTGTCTTACTACTCGTGAGATTTGGTGCCTCCCTTTTCTTTCTGACCCTCTGATTCCTTCAGGTCCTCCAGCACGTCGCCCTCGTCGTCCAGATGGACGACGAGAAAATTGCCCCGGCAATGCGAGCCGCGGGGGAGTTCTCCTCGCTGGAGGAGAGCTCAAAGTTGGAGCTGGAGGCGGCGATGGCGAGGGTCGCCGTCCTTGAAGACGAGGTGGCGGCCGGGAAGCAGGAGGTGGCAGCCGGGAGGCACGAGGTCGCTAGGCACCCTGAGGCCGCCGAGGCCAAGCTTCAGGACTCCAAAGTGCTCGTCGGCACTCTGAAGAAGTCGGCGAGCTCCCTCCGTAAGGAGCTGGAGGCGGCGATGGAGGGGATGAAGTGAGCTGAGCTCAGAGCGTCGAAGGCGGTGGAGAACTACAAGAAGTCGGATCGTTTTTACGCCGACCTAGCCGCAGCCTCTACCCTCATCTGGCACGATGCCCTCGACGCCGTCAAGGCTCGGGTGCCGGAGTTCCCTGATGAAGAGCTCCGGGACGAGTATCCTCGCGGGGGCGACGCGCAGGGGAATGCCCCTGGAAGCGCTGCCGGGGAGGAAGCCATCGGTGAGGGCGGCGCCGAGGCTCCTATGATGGGTGCCGATCACCCAGACGCAGCCCCGGCCGTGGTGGATGCGGTGCTCCTTGAGGTTGCCCCTGGCCCTGAAGCCTGAAACCCCTCGTCTTCTTATATTTTTTCTTTGCTCTGAAATTTTTTAAGCCTCCGGGCGCTTTTATTAGGCTGGGGAGCTGATTGAATGGATTTAGCGTGCTTGCGCTTTCTAGAAAATAGATCAAAAATATTTGTAACCGCAATCAAGAACGGCGTCGCTTTGCAGCTAGCCGGTGAGTACGGGTCGGTCCACAGGGATGTTGTGAATTTCCGATTCGTTCTTACGAGTTAATTCCGAAAGGTGTTCGGACAGATTATTAAATCTAAAAAATCTAAATTATCCTAGGGCAATTAATTAAAAGTTATAACTAGGGCAGGAAAATAAATTTACCTAGGGCAAGGAATTTAAATCTACACTAAGGCAAGAAAATAAATTACTTACAGATGGCACTCTCCAAACATCAAAGCAGGGTTGTCAGATCTGGATTTCTGAATTGAAGAGAGGCACCGATGCTCTCCAAAAGATTTCTAAATTTTATTCATTAAAGGGAGGCATGAAGAGTTACAATGATTAGAGTTCCTATTTATAAAGAATAGGAAACCCTAGGGTTACATCTGATTCGCATGTCTACAATTACAAAAATAGCCCTTAGGAAGACCGGTCGAAGACATAAAGAATTATGGTAAAAATTTTATTCTCTAACTGCTCCACTCCACCGCGGAACCGCGGCCCAAGGCCCTGTTTGGCCGCGGTTCCGCGGTCAACTAAGAAGATTGGGCTTTAAATTTTGGGCTGCAGCTTCTGGTCATTTTGGGCTTCCTGTATCTATATATCTTTTTCCATTTGGGCTTCTACGTTGGTTCCAGATCTTCAGTGAACAATTTGCAATGGATTTTTAACCGTTCGCTTTGAGTCGATGTCTTGAATCTTGCTTTGTGAATTGTTCTTTATGTAGGCTTGATCAAGATTCTCTGTTTGTCGGTCAAAATCCACTTTTGCATCGTCTTTTCATCGTTTTCACTGCTTCCTGTCCAAGAACCTGTAACCTGTAATATGTAGCAGACATGCGTCAAAAGCACCCGTTTATTTATAAAAAGAATAAGAATGGGGAATATAATAATACAATATTATGGTGTGAACAAATACCCCCAAACTTATCTTTTGCTCGTCCTCGAGCAAACTTATTTTTATTCACTAAAATCCTAATCACACTTTCGCAGGGAAACGCGATTGCACTGAGCACGTGCAACAAGCCGTTAAACCTCTAGGTGTCCCTAGTAGGAGGAGTGTTGTCTCCTGAGGGTTTTCAGCGGATTACACCCACAAAATCTGTAACACCCGAGCCCAATGCTACTATTTTCAGTTACTGTTTGAGCATAATGTGGTACTCATTTCATTTAATTTGCTTGTTTGTTGCTTACTGTAAAATTTACCCGGCAAAGTCATTTCTACATATAAAAAATTTTAGCATCTAAAATAAAATTGAAAATATTCATCTTGGCCTACTTGACACCCCTAGCCTCGTGGTAGCGTCCGTGCATTGTGTTCTCGTCCCGTTCAGTAAAACGGGCAAGTTTGGATGGCTACGTGCACGCACGTGTGTCCGTTTTGAGAGTATGCTTTTTAATCATAAAACATTTCATTTTAAAATTTGGAACCCGCTTAAAATCTTATTATTTGAATTTCGAATTTTTGGACCCAACCCGGGCGCAATTTGGAAATGTTTCATTTGGCGCCAAAATCCCAAATTTTTAATATTATTAAAACCTTCGCATATATTTTTCTAACTAATCTGATATCTTACTGTTCATTACCTATCTTTTAAATTTTTAAGTTAACCATATAATATTTTTACAATCTTTTATATCCTTCTCAATTTATTCTCTCAGCCAATCGCAATCTCCCATTTAACCCCGTGGTCCCCACTTTCTCTCTCTCCCTCTTCTCTCTCTCTCCACTTTCTCTCTCTCTCTACCCCTTATATATTCTCTCGTACTTCTCTTTATCATTTTTCTCTTCTTGCTTCATGTCTCGTTTCTCATTTCTTTTAACTGTTCTTTTGTTACCGGAATTCCGTCATGCCGGTGACGTTTCTCGACGTTCCAGCGAGATACCCCGACCCGTGTGGTTCCTTTGTTCGTCGTTTGGGTTCATTCCGTGAACCGTGCGCCGTCGCGAGTTTTCCCCGCCGACGGTTAACGTTCCGTTTTCCCGATTCGCGACCCATCGAGGCAAGTTAATCTTGCTACATGCTATATACTTTTATAATCTTCATTTTATAATATTATACATTTGAAAATCTTATAGTTTACATATGAAATGTCGTTGAAAAATCGGATATGACAAATCTGAAATTTACTGTACACCTTATCTTATAAAATTCATTATAAATCATAGAAAAATCATTAGTATACGTTCTTTAGTTCGTTACGAAGCTAATTCAGAATACTATAACTCTATGAAATGTTTACTTGCAAAATAAATTGTTTAATTAACGTAAAATGCAAATGAACACGTCTCTAAACTGCTGTCCAGGGAAATTCCAGCAGCAAACTTTCAACTTTGAATATTCATAACTTTTTGTAGGGATAACCTGAGATGCTTATACTTATAAAACTGAAAACCTTATCGAATTATCTTTGTTTTGGTATAAGATACGTCTCTTTTGGAGAACATTTGTTATTTTTAAGCTATTTTACAAATTAGGGTGACGCTAAATTTCTGAACGGAACCTTCTTGTGCATGGTTAATCAATACATCTTTTATAGTTACTAATCGCTTTGAATATGCTATCCATATTAATATTATTATATCAATATTTATATCACATATTGTTTAGTTGTACATCCCACATTACCATTTTATAGTTTTATAACTTTTCGGATACCCGTTTGCATCCATCGCATTTAAGATACATATAATTGCATCCATAGATCACATCACTGCATAATAATGTGATATTAACACTCCATGTTTAATAAATTGTATCCTAATTAATATTGGAACTATAAATGTAACCCTAATTGATAACTGTGCATCCATATCCTTGAAATTATATCTATTGGCATATCATATTACATGTTCCAGTTATTGTTCTGATAGTACTCATGCTTGTTTATTTATACACATGTTTATGTTAGTTGATTATGAGCACCCACTTGACATCTTGTGCTTCCTGACATGACCTGTTACACTTCCTACTTGACATGACATGGTACCGTACACTCTTGACTTGACATGACACCTTTATACATTACCTGGTTGACCTGATGTACCATGGCTTTACCTGTTACCTGATCTCATGCCTAATGCCAACAAACCTGACCATTCCTGCTGTCTATCCAGACAGACCTACTCTTACCGGATTTTGTGTTGGCATTAGTCCTTGACTACTGAATACCTGACCTGACACACATAACTTGGGGGTATGGGGAAATCAAAGATGAACCTGACTTGTAACTCGACAGTTCACTACCGTTCGAGTGTACACTTTCCTATTCTGTGCCCAGCGGCATGTCTCGGTTTCAGCCGAGAATATTGTGGCCGTGATCCCGGGTATGTACGGGGTAATACCGAGTGTACACTTTCCTATTCTGTGCCCAGCGGCATGTCTCGGTTTCAGCCGAGAATATTGTGGCCGTGATCCCGGGTATGTACGGGGTAATACCGAGTGTACACATTCCTATTCTGTGCCTAACGGCATGTCTCGGCTGCAGCCGAGAATATTGTGGCCGTGGTCCCGGGTATGTACGGGATACTATTGAGTTACATCGACGATTCATCAATTGGTTTCAAAGACTATAGAGTAGAAAACCTGATAGGACAGTTTAGTCACCATTGCACATTACCCTGCTCTGTTATTTCTTAGTACTGCTTTATTCATGTTCATATTTGCATTGCTTATCACCATGTTTACATTATATACTTGATGTCATGACGCGCTGACGTCTGAGTTTTGCATGGCCCAGATTCTTTACCACTGTCGCCGACCGTGCAGGAGTACTTCAGCCAACAGGCTGATTTGTGAGTTCTGTAGTGGTTAGTTCATTTATTGCATTTTATTTCCAGGTGTGATCCCGCATTACGGGACGTACCTTTCTACTATTGTATTGGATCATTTGCTTCCGCACTTATTTATCATTGACTCTGGTTATTATGGATTTGGACATGTGTTAGATAGTTTATTTATCTTGTTCTTGATATCTCTACAGCCGTAATGTGACTGTGGATGGATACTTCCTACCCACAGGTAGCATGGTTGGCTATGTCACGTGCTCAATCTTGCGTACTCTGGGAAGCGGGGCGTGACATGGTTCTTTTGGTATCAGAGCCATAGGTTAGTCGGGTTGATTCTTTTGTAGTTGGGTATTGTACCCAATACACGAATCAGAATACCCGTGTTTAGGAAACATGTCCAGCCACATTGACCGTTTTACCATTCTTGAATCACATTCTTCCTGATTATATCTTTTACGACATGCAAACTTACTTTGCATGTCGACTCGGAAACCTGATTTCTTGTTATCCCTAGGACTTGGGCGACTTGGGTGGAGTTAAGTAACTGCGGCTATGATACCGCGGCATAGCTACAATGCAGCACTCTATTTAAGTATCTTGGAGTTCTAGCCTTGATCCACATTCAGAATCTATCATCATGCTAATGTTGGGTGTTTTGAGTTCAGGATTATGACAGGTAAGAAGTTGAAGACGTACCGGAGGCGTGTGAACGAAGCCGCCATGCTTGGAGAGATAAGAGGAATACTGGAAATCAAAGAAACAGACCGAGCTGATCCAGCAGCACGCAGACTTGTTTCAGGAAGGTTTGCAGATCGTTCAGCAGTCTGTAAACGAAGTTGGAACTAGACCAGTCGACCGAGTAAGGACGGTAGCAGATTTCAGACGGTTGGGTCCTACCACTTTCACTGGTCTGGAGGAGCTGTTGCCAGCCGAGCAGTGGCTAGTAACACGGAGAATTTGCTGATTGCGACACAGATCCCAGAAGACAAGAGTGTTGATGTGGTGCGCATTCAGCTGGTGGATTACGCCCGAGAGTGATGGCTTGTGGAGGAGACCCGCTTGCCCAGGACGATCAGTTGGGCGGATTTCTCTAAAAGTATCCTAGAGAACCTCTTCCCGCGGACCGCACGGGAGGAAATGGAAGAGAAGTTCATCGGACTAAGGCAGAATGGAGCAGTCGTGGACGTGCATGCAGCAGAGTGGACGAGACTCAGTAGTCTCGCTGGACCTTTCGCGGCCAACGATGTAGACAGCAGTTGCGGTAAGAAAGCAGTTCTGTCGGGCCAGTCGAGTTTAGGGCTAGGCCGACGAACAATGTTCTTGCGGCTATGGTAGTGGAGAGTAATGAAGAGCCGGCAGTTGTCCGCGACTTTATGGATGTGTTTGAAGATATTTCGGGCTTGCCGCCGAAGCGAGATGTGGAGTTTGCGATTGACCTTATTCCTGGTACAGCGCCAGTATCAAAATCTTATTATCCGATGGCACCGGTGGAATTGGAAGAAGTTAAGAAACAAGTTGGTGAACTACTCGAGAAGGGATGAATTCAAAGCAGCAACTCACCTTGGGGAGCTCCAGTTCTTTTAGTGAAGAAGAAGGATCGCACTGCAGACGCTGAGACAAGAGAAGTTATTTGCGAAGATGAGTAAGTGTGAATTCTGGCTGGAAGAAGTGAAGTTTCTGGGGCATGTCGTGTCGGGCGATGGAATCGCCGTCGATCCCGAGAAGATTACAGCAGTTCGAGATTGGCCTATTCCAAAGAATGTTGCGGAAATAAGTAGTTTTCTTGGACTCGCCGGTTACTACAGAAGATTTGTGGAGAACTTCGCTCGTTTAGCTGAGCCGTTAACCAAGCTTACGCGTAAGGAGGTACCGTTTGTTGGGACGGATGGATGTGCATTGGCCTTTGAGACGTTGAAGCAGAAGTTGATAACCGCCCCTATCCTGACCGTACCAGACAATTCCGGAGGACTGATGATTCATAGCGACGCATCTGGGAAAGAATTGGGATGTGTTTTGATGCAGCATGGGGAGGTCGTAGCATACGCATCAAGACAACTGAAGACCCATGAGAAGAATTATCCAACTCATGACTTGGAGCTTGCGGCTGTGATTTTCGCTTTGAAGATTGGAGACACTACCTTTTGGGCGTAAGAGTCGAAGTTTTTACAGATCATAAGAGCTTGAAGTACGTGTTCACGCAGAAGGAGTTGAACATGAGGCAACGCAGATGGTTGGAGCTGACGGCCGACTACGACCTTGATCTTAAGTACCATCCGGGAAAAGTTAACGTCGTGCCAGATGCGCTAAGTCGGTTACCAGCAATTCAGGTATTGACCGCACAAAGGGAGATCATTGCGGATTTTCGGAGATTTGACTTGGAGGTTGTGCTACCACATGCTACGGGACAGTCGATGCAGTTGCAAGTACAGTCGTCCTTAGTTGAGAAGATTAAAACAGCACAATCGCAGGATCCTAGACTACAAAAGTTTCGAGAGCAGGTTGAAGCCGGACTACGAACAGATTTATTGATCCACGAAGATGGTTCGTTGAGGTATGGTAGCCGTGTGTGTGCGCCAAAAGGGGATGTGCGTGAAGAGCTTATGAAGGAGGCACACAATTCAGTTTACTCTGTACATCCAGGAGGGACAAAAATGTACCAAGATATTCGACAGCATTTCTGGTGGGAAGGTATGAAACGGGAAATTGCTCGCTTCGTGGCTAAGTGCTTAGTGTGTCAGCAAGTCAAGGCTGAACACCAAAGGGTTGCTGGTTTGTTGCAGCCACTTCCGATTCCTCAGTGGAAGTGGGAACATGTAACCATGGATTTCGTGACGGCTTTACCGCGGAGTCCAAAGGGCAACAATGCAGTATGGGTGATTGTCGATCGGTTGACCAAGGCAGCTCACTTTATTCCTTTTCGGGTTGGTCAATCGACAGAGACTTTGGCAGAGCGGTACATGCAGGAAATTGTGAGATTGCATGGAGTATCGGTAAGCATCGTGTCCGACCGGGACACTCGGGTCTTGTCGCGCTTTTGGAGGAGTTTACAAGAAAGTTTGGGGACTCGATTGAAGTTCAGCACAGCCTATCATCCTCAAACTGATGGACAATCGGAGAGAACGATCCAGACCCTTGAAGATATGTTGAGAGCTTGCATGTTGGACTTCAAAGGTTCTTGGGAGGATCATCTACATCTGGTGAAGTTTTCGTACAACAATAGTTTCCAAGCGACAATTCAGATGGCTCCGTTTGAAGCGTTGTATGGTCGTAAGTGCCGTTCACCTGTTTGTTGGGATGATGTTGGTGAACGAAGGTTACTAGAACCAGATTTGGTGGTACAGACAGTCGAGAAGGTGAATACAATCAGGAAGCATACGAAGGCAGCTCAAGACAGACAGAAAAGTTGGGCCGACACGTCAAGAAGACCTCTAGAGTTCGCCGTGGGTGATTCGGTATTCCTGAAGATATCACCGACTAGAGGGGTGATTCGCTTTGGAAGTCGGGGAAAGCTTAGTCCTCGATTCGTTGGACCCTTCGAGATTTTGGAGCGTGTTGGAGAGGTATCGTACCGGTTGGCGTTACCACAGTCATTAGCAGGAGTTCACGATGTGTTTCATGTGTCTCAACTACGGAGGTATGTTCGTGATGAGACTCATGTCTTGGATCATTCGGAGTTGACTGTGCGAGAGGACCTAACCTTTGAGGAGCGACCAGTTGAAATCAAGGATCGAAGAGAAAAGGTTCTTAAGAACAAGGTTACCCCTCTTGTGCTAGTTTCTTGGGGTAATCGATCGCATGGAGAATCCACTTGGGAACGAGAAGATGAAATCCGGCAGAAGTTTCCTCACCTTTTCTTGTAGTTATCTATCTTTGTATTCTTGGAATTTCGAGGACGAAATTCTTTTTGTAGTTGGGTATAATGTAACACCCGAGCCCAATGCTACTATTTTCAGTTACTGTTTGAGCATAATGTGGTACTCATTTCATTTAATTTGCTTGTTTGTTGCTTACTGTAAAATTTACCCGGCAAAGTCATTTCTACATATAAAAAATTTTAGCATCTAAAATAAAATTGAAAATATTCATCTTGGCCTACTTGACACCCCTAGCCTCGTGGTAGCGTCCGTGCATTGTGTTCTCGTCCCGTTCAGTAAAACGGGCAAGTTTGGATGGCTACGTGCACGCACGTGTGTCCGTTTTGAGAGTATGCTTTTTAATCATAAAACATTTCATTTTAAAATTTGGAACCCGCTTAAAATCTTATTATTTGAATTTCGAATTTTTGGACCCAACCCGGGCGCAATTTGGAAATGTTTCATTTGGCGCCAAAATCCCAAATTTTTAATATTATTAAAACCTTCGCATATATTTTTCTAACTAATCTGATATCTTACTGTTCATTACCTATCTTTTAAATTTTTAAGTTAACCATATAATATTTTTACAATCTTTTATATCCTTCTCAATTTATTCTCTCAGCCAATCGCAATCTCCCATTTAACCCCGTGGTCCCCACTTTCTCTCTCTCCCTCTTCTCTCTCTCCACTTTCTCTCTCTCTCTACCCCTTATATATTCTCTCGTACTTCTCTTTATCATTTTTCTCTTCTTGCTTCATGTCTCGTTTCTCATTTCTTTTAACTGTTCTTTTGTTACCGGAATTCCGTCATGCCGGTGACGTTTCTCGACGTTCCAGCGAGATACCCCGACCCGTGTGGTTCCTTTGTTCGTCGTTTGGGTTCATTCCGTGAACCGTGCGCCGTCGCGAGTTTTCCCCGCCGACGGTTAACGTTCCGTTTTCCCGATTCGCGACCCATCGAGGCAAGTTAATCTTGCTACATGCTATATACTTTTATAATCTTCATTTTATAATATTATACATTTGAAAATCTTATAGTTTACATATGAAATGTCGTTGAAAAATCGGATATGACAAATCTGAAATTTACTGTACACCTTATCTTATAAAATTCATTATAAATCATAGAAAAATCATTAGTATACGTTCTTTAGTTCGTTACGAAGCTAATTCAGAATACTATAACTCTATGAAATGTTTACTTGCAAAATAAATTGTTTAATTAACGTAAAATGCAAATGAACACGTCTCTAAACTGCTGTCCAGGGAAATTCCAGCAGCAAACTTTCAACTTTGAATATTCATAACTTTTTGTAGGGATAACCTGAGATGCTTATACTTATAAAACTGAAAACCTTATCGAATTATCTTTGTTTTGGTATAAGATACGTCTCTTTTGGAGAACATTTGTTATTTTTAAGCTATTTTACAAATTAGGGTGACGCTAAATTTCTGAACGGAACCTTCTTGTGCATGGTTAATCAATACATCTTTTATAGTTACTAATCGCTTTGAATATGCTATCCATATTAATATTATTATATCAATATTTATATCACATATTGTTTAGTTGTACATCCCACATTACCATTTTATAGTTTTATAACTTTTCGGATACCCGTTTGCATCCATCGCATTTAAGATACATATAATTGCATCCATAGATCACATCACTGCATAATAATGTGATATTAACACTCCATGTTTAATAAATTGTATCCTAATTAATATTGGAACTATAAATGTAACCCTAATTGATAACTGTGCATCCATATCCTTGAAATTATATCTATTGGCATATCATATTACATGTTCCAGTTATTGTTCTGATAGTACTCATGCTTGTTTATTTATACACATGTTTATGTTAGTTGATTATGAGCACCCACTTGACATCTTGTGCTTCCTGACATGACCTGTTACACTTCCTACTTGACATGACATGGTACCGTACACTCTTGACTTGACATGACACCTTTATACATTACCTGGTTGACCTGATGTACCATGGCTTTACCTGTTACCTGATCTCATGCCTAATGCCAACAAACCTGACCATTCCTGCTGTCTATCCAGACAGACCTACTCTTACCGGATTTTGTGTTGGCATTAGTCCTTGACTACTGAATACCTGACCTGACACACATAACTTGGGGGTATGGGGAAATCAAAGATGAACCTGACTTGTAACTCGACAGTTCACTACCGTTTGAGTGTACACTTTCCTATTCTGTGCCCAGCGGCATGTCTCGGTTTCAGCCGAGAATATTGTGGCCGTGATCCCGGGTATGTACGGGGTAATACCGAGTGTACACTTTCCTATTCTGTGCCCAGCGGCATGTCTCGGTTTCAGCCGAGAATATTGTGGCCGTGATCCCGGGTATGTACGGGGTAATACCGAGTGTACACATTCCTATTCTGTGCCTAACGGCATGTCTCGGCTGCAGCCGAGAATATTGTGGCCGTGGTCCCGGGTATGTACGGGATACTATTGAGTTACATCGACGATTCATCAATTGGTTTCAAAGACTATAGAGTAGAAAACCTGATAGGACAGTTTAGTCACCATTGCACATTACCCTGCTCTGTTATTTCTTAGTACTGCTTTATTCATGTTCATATTTGCATTGCTTATCACCATGTTTACATTATATACTTGATGTCATGACGCGCTGACGTCTGAGTTTTGCATGGCCCAGATTCTTTACCACTGTCGCCGACCGTGCAGGAGTACTTCAGCCAACAGGCTGATTTGTGAGTTCTGTAGTGGTTAGTTCATTTATTGCATTTTATTTCCAGGTGTGATCCCGCATTACGGGACGTACCTTTCTACTATTGTATTGGATCATTTGCTTCCGCACTTATTTATCATTGACTCTGGTTATTATGGATTTGGACATGTGTTAGATAGTTTATTTATCTTGTTCTTGATATCTCTACAGCCGTAATGTGACTGTGGATGGATACTTCCTACCCACAGGTAGCATGGTTGGCTATGTCACGTGCTCAATCTTGCGTACTCTGGGAAGCGGGGCGTGACAAAATCCTATCAATTCGGCCCATTAACTTTTGTTCTCCAATTAGGTTTTCTAACAAGGAATTCTATTATCTTTTGACTCGCAAATTATCCACCCACATTCTTCACACTTCCTCATTATTTAACTTAAGATTATATATGTTATGTAGACCTACTTAGCTTTCGGCATCTCTTAAGTCTTCCTTCTAGAGTTTCATCTCCACTTAGGAATTTCTATCAACTCTATTAAAGATATAAGTTCTATTTTTCATTCCTCTCTCTTATCTAAATTCCAATCACATATCCCAACGTGTGTGTATAGATCACCCCTACACTTGGAAATTCAAATCAAGCAATCATACTCTCGTCCATTGTCCAAAACACTTATTAATTAGTGAATTTTTAAATGAAATTTGCTTACACATCCTTCATGCGACCGTTAATACTTCTTGAGGTACCAACAACCGATTACAAGATGCGTTAGCACTTTAAAGCGTACTTCCTAGTTTTGCAACACCCAAGGCTTTAGCAGTGACTCCCAAACCAGTTGGTCTAAGGCACTAGGTGATGAAGCACCCTCGCTAAATATTTTTCTATTTTTGCAGCCTTAAGTAATCACAAAAACCAGTGTCCATTTTTTTTATTCTTTATTCACTCTTTTTTTCTTTATTTTCTTCGTACTAAGGACTTTAGACAAGAGCATTTCAAGGTCTCTTCTACTATTCCAAGTTTCAAGGTGCGTGATTGTGCAAATTGTAGGGTATACGTTTTCAGAATCTAGACTTAAGCTAGGAACTATTTTTCAAACTTATACTCTAATAAAAGCTTCAATATCTTTCCTTCGTTTCGACTTAGCCCAAGAAGTGAACCCAAAATTTGCCTATTTCTAAATAAACTACAAGGCATATACTTTCTATCGTTAAACCTTAAGGAAGGTTATTTTTAGGGTTTCAAATTTACTAAATCTCAGATCTAGTTGTCCCTAACCAGTTAACCTATTTGTCAAACTCAAGTCAATTAGCCAATATTGAATACAATAATTTTTATAATTTTTGAAATTTTTCAAATTTTTATGGGTTTTCAAATAAATATGCACATGCAAAAATATGTACAAATGAATGCGAAGGAAGAAGACGTACCGAGTATACCCCCAAACTTGAACTTGACAGTGTCCTCACTGTCATACTAAACCAAGATGGTCAAAATACTGGCACTCCCCTGTTTATTTATTTATAAATTTTTTTTTTGTTTTTATTTTTTTGAATTTTTTTTTATAGAAAAAAGAAAACAAAAAGATATATACATATATACAAAGGTCCCCCCCAAACTTAAGCTTGGCCTTACACAAGCCAAAAGTTAGCACCAACCATTCAAAAATCTTATCATGGTAAAGGTATAGGCGGTGCAAGAATGGGATGGAGATGAAAGAAATGAGAAACACGCGAGACCGTATGGAAAGAAGAATGGTAGAATATGGTCTCGGTGGGGGAAAAGAAGGGCGGAAAGGAGAAAGAAGGATCGCGCGAACTTGAGGGTGTAAATCGAGTGAATAAATTAGCGCAATATGTGATGATCGATATGTTATAAGCGATTTCGCTAACCTATCAACCCGTCGGGAAATGGGGTCAAATCCCTCAAGATTCGCAAGAAAACATGGGTACGCCGAACTTGGTATAGGAGATGAAAGCGTAACGGTCACTTGTTCGGTCGGAACGATAGGAAGGAGGGAGGGTGATATAACAGTCAAAGGTTCAAGAGGCTGTATTGGAAAATCCGACATATTAAACAAAAATGGTTCAACCTCAATATTATCCTCAAAACTCTCCTCAATATTATCCTTATAATTTTCCTCAAAATTCAACTCATCCATGCCATTATCATCAAATTCAAGACGCATATTAGATTCGGGAGAAACCTTTAATAACTCAGGATGATGATTTGAATATAAAATCTTAATTAAATCGATAGGTTCATCATCCGAAATATTCCCGGCGTCTATATCCTCAATCAAGTGAAAATCAAATTCCTTAGACACCTCATCAAAAGTATGGATATCTATCGATTTAGGTTCTAGATGGGAGGTGTAAAGATCGAAAGGATTAGGTGCGGTTTCACTCGAAAGGGGTTCCTCACAATTTGGCAAATCAAACACTATAAAATCACACAACTCATTTTTATTTTCAACAGGTGAACTATTTAGGGCAATCGATGGAAAATAGGAGTTGTTGGATTCAATTGGGTATGGGTAGGTTTGATTTGAAAATCCTCTCTCATTCTCACTCTGTCCAACTGCCGCCTTATACATTGAAAAATTTGGAGCTAGCGGAAAACTAGCTACCGGTTCACTAGGTTGCATAAGGGCGGCCACGGACGCTTCCATATTCCAAGTCATTTTATTTGTTGCTGCAATATAAACCTCCAACGACTCTTCCAAACTAGACTTAGGTGGTGAGGGGGTTTCGGTAAAAAATTCAAATTGGTGTGGATATGCAAAACTCCCTAATGGCTGTGTCGAAACGGTGTCTAGTGAAGGTGGGAAGATCGGATATGACTGGTAGGAAGTGGGTGATTGGATAGGGGTAGGGTCAACATATGGATAAATAGGTGAATAGTCGTGCGGATCCCTAAAACTATATGAGTGGAAAGGGGTGAAAGATCGACTGCGAGATTGAGCAATATGCTCAGCAGTGGATATCGGCTTAGGGGTTACAGCTGAACTTGAAAAAGTGGTGTCAACATACGAAGGTGGTGAAGGTTGACTTGGTTGACACAAAGGGGGTTGAAAAGTCAAACTGTTTCTCCTAGACGTCTCTATGTGATCTTTCAAAGATTTTTTAGGCATGGAGGGATCGTTTTTAAATTGACCGAACAAATTGACATATGACGCAAAATTAGGTTCGGAATACCAAAGTTCGGCTAAAGATTTATTATGTGGGGTACCCATGTTGTAAGAAAAGGGAAAGAAGGAAAGTTTATTGTGGTGCAAGAATTTATTTGTGGCTAAAAAAAATTTGCAAGTTTCTATCGAAATTTTCCTTATTCTTTTTTTTTATTCTTTTTCTCTTTATTAGGAATAATTTGTTGCAAAAAGATTTTTAACACAAGATATGCAACAGCAAAATATTACTTGCAATCTAATTTCATTTTAAGTAAGGCACAAAAATCCTGCACAAGATCGTTATTTGGAAGGGAAAAAATTGTTGAGCGTAAAGAAATCCTGCAGGCAAATTTACAGAAGATATATCAAGATTTGCAGAGGTGGAGAGAGAAAACTCACAGAAATTTCCAGTGGCGGAACAGTTTTTTTTTTTTTTTTTTTTTGCGCTCAGCCTTTTTTTTTCAAGTCCTGAATCGACCAGGCCGCGGCGGTTACGCGGCCAAAAGGGGGCTCGAGCGGCGGTTCCGCCGCGGTTTGGTAGCCTCGGAAGGAATTTTTTTTTTTTTTTTGGAACCAGATCACCGTGATTCTTCTTGTTGACTCGGTCCTCCAAATCCCTTCTGTTCCGATATCTCGTTTTCTGTTTTACTTTCTGGAAATTTCCAGATCCGATTTTGTATATCCTGCAAAAATTCAACCACAAAGTATCCCTTCCAAAAATAACAAATTATATATATTTTTATATTTTTTTGATTTTTTCAGATTTTTATGAATTTTTTAAATTTTATGATTAACCCGAAATTGCGAAAAGGAAAGTTATACGCCATCCCCGGCAATGGCGCCATTTGATTGAATGGATTTAGCGTGCTTGCGCTTTCTAGAAGATAGATCAAAAATATTTGTAACCGCAATCAAGAACGACGTCGCTTTGCAGCTAGCCGGTAAGTACGGGTCGGTCCACAGGGATGTTGTGAATTTCCGATTCGTTCTTACGAGTTAATTCCGAAAGGTGTTCGGACAGATTATTAAATCTAAAAAATCTAAATTATCCTAGGGCAATTAATTAAAAGTTATAAGTAGGGCAGGAAAATAAATTTACCTAGGACAAGGAATTTAAATCTACACTAAGGCAAGAAAATAAATTACTTACAAACGGCTCTCTCCAAACATCAAAGCAGGGTTGTCAGATCTGGATTTCTGAATTGAAGAGAGGCACCGATGCTCTCCAAAAGATTTCTAAATTTTATTCATTAAAGGGAGACATGAAGAGTTACAATGATTAGAGTTCCTATTTATAAAGAATAGGAAACCCTAGGGTTACATCTGATTCGCATGTCTACAATTACAAAAATAGCCCTTAGGAAGACCGGTCAAAGACATAAAGAATTATGGTAAAAATTTTATTCTCTAACTGCTCCACTCCACCGCGGAACCGCGGCCCAATGCCCTGTTTGGCCGCGGTTCCGCGGTCAACTAAGAAGATTGGGCTTTGAATTTTGGGCTGCAGCTTCTGGTCATTTTGGGCTTCCTGTATCTATATATCTTTTTCCATTTGGGCTTCTACGTTGGTTCCAGATCTTCAGTGAACAATTTGCAATGGATTTTTAACCGTTCGCTTTGAGTCGATGTCTTGAATCTTGCTTTGTGAATTGTTCTTTATGTAGGCTTGATCAAGATTCTCTGTTTGTCGGTCAAAATCCACTTTTGCATCGTCTTTTCATCGTTTTCACTGCTTCCTGTCCAAGAACCTGTAACCTGTAACATGTAGCAGACATGCGTCAAAAGCACCCGTTTATTTATAAAAAGAATAAGAATGGGGAATATAATAATACAATATTATGGTGTGAACAGGAGCCCATAATATCTTTGTAAAGACCTTCGATTTTTGTGAATAAGAAATCTTTTTGCTGTTTCTTTGCGTGCATATTTTCCTTTCGTCTGTGGAAAACATTTGTATTTGCACAGTCCAGCTTTCATGTCTGGTCGGTTCTTCGTCTGGCGATCGAACGTCGAGTTGAATTCGATCATTTGCCAAGTGTGTGAAGACCAGCGAAGGGTCAGTATCTCCATGGCCCCGAAGTCGAGGTAGGGATCGCTTAGACACGGGTGGCCTCTTGGCGAAGGCTTGGATCCTTGGCGTCGGTGGGTAGCAACACCAGCATGCTATGGATGGACCGAGCATGGTTGCTGCTCGGTTGCCTCTTGGCGAAGGCTTTGATCCTTAAGGACGGTTCGAGCAGGGTTACTGCCCGGTGCCTCTTGGCGAGGGCTTTGATCCTTAAGGATAGGCCGAGCAGGGTTACTGCCCGGTGCCTCTTGGCGAGGGCTTTGATCCCTGGCGTCGTGGGGTAGGGAACTACCAGCCAGGGATAACCGAGCAAGGGCGAGCCCGGTTGCCTCTTGATGAGGGCTTTGATCCTTAGCGCGGGAGGGGCCGTAAGGGGCCTGCTAAGGACGCGCCGAGCAGGGTTGCTGCTCGGTGCCTCTTGGCGAGGGCTTTGATCTCAGGCGTTGTGGGTAGGGAGCTACCAGCCAGGGAATCAGGGATAACCGAGCTGGGTTGCTGCCTGATTGCCTCTTGATAAGGGCTTTGATCCTTAGCGTGGGAGGGGCCGTGAGGGGCCTGCTAAGGACGGACCGAGCAGGGTTGCTGCTCGGTGCCTCTTGGCGAGGGCTTTGATCCTTAAGGATAGGCCGAGCAGGGTTACTGCCCGGTGCCTCTTGGCGAGGGCTTTGATACCTGGCATCGTGGGTAGGGAGCTACCAGCCAGGGATAACCGAGCAGGGTTGCTGTCCGATTTCCTCTTGATGAGGGCTTTAATCCTTAGCGCGGGAGGGGCCTGCTAAGGACGGGCCGAGCAGGGTTGCTCCTCGGTGCCTCTTGGCGAGGGCTTTGATCCTTAAGGATGGGCCGAGCAGAGTTACTGCCCGGTGCCTCTTGGGGATTTGATCCCTGGCGTCGTGGGGTAGGGAACTACCAGCCAGGGATAACCGAGCAAGGGTGAACCCGGTTGCCTCTTGATGAGGCTTTGATCCTTAGCGCGGGAGGGGCCGTAAGGGGCCTGCTAAGGACGGACAGAGCAGGGTTGCTGCTCGGTGCCTCTTGGCGAGGGCTTTGATCCTTAAGGACAGGCCGAGCAGGGTTACTGCCCGGTGCCTCTTGGCGAGGGCTTTGATCGCCAAGAGGGCTTTGATCTCTGGCATTGTGGGTAGGGAGCTACCAGCCAGGGATAACCGAGTAGGGTTGCTGCCCGATTGCCTCTTGATGAGGGCTTTGATCTCTGGCGCTATGGGTAGGGAGCTACCAGCCAAGGATAACCGAGCAGGGTTGCTGCCCGATTGCCTCTTGATGAGGGCCTTGATCCTTAGCACGGGAGAGGTCGTGAGGGGCCTGCTAAGGACGGGCCGAGCAGGGTTGCTGCTCGGTGCCTCTTGGCGAGGGCTTTGATCCTTAAGGATGGGCCGAGCAGGGTTACTGCCCGGTGCTTCTTGGCGAGGGTTTTGATCCCTGGCGTCGTGGGTAGGGAGCTACCAGCCAGGGATAACCGAGCAGGGTTGCTTCCCGATTCCCTCTTGATGAGGGCTTTGATCCTTAGCGCGGGAGGGGCTGTAAGGGGCCTGCTAAGGACGGGCCGAGCAGGGTTGCTGCTCGGTGCCTCTTGGCGAGGGCTTTGATCTCTGGCAGTGTGGGTAGGGAGCTACCAGTCAGGGATAACCGAGCAGGGTTGCTGCCCGATTGCCTTTTGATGAGGGCTTCGATCCTTAGCGGGAGGAGCCGTGAGGGGCCTGCTAAGGACGGACCGAGCAGGGTTGCTACTCTGTCGAGTCGTGAGGCTCTGTCCAATCTTCCAAGGCGTTCGATCATTGGGAAGAGGTACCGTCGTGGTCGATACGTGTCTTTAAAGCATTGGGAAGAGTGACCGTCGTTTCGATTTCGCCGAGAAAGGCGGGTCGCCCGCTACGCGGCGGTACAGTTGTGGAAGGCACGAACGACCGTTGGATTCCTGAGGGCGCAACGGAGTTATAAAGCGGAGGGAGCGTTGAGCACTCCTTTCCCCACCCCCAAGGCGTAAGGATGGAAGACTTCCCTTTTACCATCCAGGAGATCATAAAATTTGAAGATGTTTACCTATATGACCAGCATTGTACCGAGGATATGGTGCAGTTGGTTATAGGCTACATCGAGGACCACTTCGGCCGGCTTCTCCCCCGGTGCTCGCCCCTGCTCCAGCTATTGATGTACGCCATCTGGAGGGCATCGCCGAGGTTGTATAACCCTCTATCCGAGCAGCTGAAGGACGAGGCCGTCGGTAAGCTAAGGTCCCTGTGCCGCCTCGGTCTGATTTTGGCGAGTCGGCGCGATCGCTCGGTAGCACTCATCCTTGAGTGCTACCAATTGAGGCACCACGCCGACATTTGTGGGCGGCATCAGAGGCAAAGGGCTGAAGCGGCGAGGGCTCAGCTGGCTGAAATATGCTCGGAGTACCACGAGCAATGTTTTCTGCACCCCTTCCCCCGCTGTTGTAATTTTTTCTTTTCGATGTACGGCTGAGGAGCCTATAGTACCCTTTGAATAAACAAAACTCTTCTTTTTGCAATGTTTTACTGATCCCTTCTTATTATATAAACAGAAAGATCTTGAGAAAAGTTTACATTGCCTTAGTAAAAGAAGTACACGCTAGTAGATATTCTTTTTATTGGTACGGTTTGAGCTTCTTGGCGGTGTAAGGCCGTCAAAAACGATTGGCTCAGTCTCCCTGGCCTCCTCCTCCGACGTGGGGTGCTGAGCCTCGTGGGTACTCGACGTACCCCGCGCCGACATAACTATAATTTGTCCGATCATTAACTCGCCGGGAGGGGGACGCTGCTCCTGCTCGCGGTCAGCCTGCCGCTTGTCCTTTAAGTACGCTGTCAGGTGTCCTGAACGGATAAGCTCCTCGATGTAGTCTTAGAGCTACTTACAGCTTTCTGTGGAGTAGCCTTGCGACCTTTGGAAACCGCAGTAGGGGCCCCAGGTGCGCTTTGCCGCCATGCGCGAGATCGGGGGGAGCTTAAAGAACCCCTCGCCCTTAGCCTTCTCAAGCAGTACCGTCTGGGAGACGTTGAGCGGGGTGTACTCCTGAAACTTCGGGGAATAGGGCTTTGGCCGCTCAAGTCTCTTTCTTTCTTCCCTCGCCCTTTTCTTTTGGTCATTTTGCTCTGCCCAGGGAGATTTGCGTTCACCTTGGACTCGAGCTGGATCTCACGCTCGGTCCAAGCCTTTACCTTGGCCATGGTCTTAAGTTGCGCTAATGCAAAGGAGCGTAACCACTCGTTGTGCCTAAGACCAGACCTAAGTGTTGTAATGACCGTCTCGTCCCGATGTTTTGGGACCTCGAGAAAGGCATTGTAGAAGCGGGTGACGTACCCCTTGAACGTTTCTTTGTCCCCGCTCTTGATTGTGAAGAGATGGTCGACGGTCCGTTTCTACCGTCTGTTCCCGACGAAGTGGCCGAGGAATTGGGTTGCCAGCTCGTCGAATGTTGAGATCGAGCATGGCGCGAGTCCTCGAAACCAGTCTCGCCCGGAGCGGATGAAAGTGGCCGGGAAAGCTCGGCATTGGGCGGCGTCAGAGTTGTCTTGGAAGCTCATTCCTGCAGTAAATGCGTCCAAATGGTCCTTCGGGTCAGACTTACCGTCGAAGAGAGAGACTTTTGGGGGCTTGTTCCGGGAGGAAACATGGACGGCGAGCAGCTCCTCGGTGAAGGGTTTTTGTGAGCGAGTCGGCGGCATACTTAGCCCCGTCGCTCGGATGATGACCCTCCCAGTGCATACCTTCGACCTTCTTCTTGAGGGCGTCGAGTCGGCCGTGGTATCCCGACGATTCAGCACATTCTAATCCTTGGTCTCTGCTGTTGGAGACCTGTGTCTGGCCGCGGCCCCGGTTCCTCTCGATGAGGTTCTTTAGGTCCCCTGGCGAGATAGTCTTCGAGCTGCCGTGACGGGTCCCTTCCGCGCGCCCCTGTCGAGGGAGGGGATGTCGGTTATGCCTGTGAGCAGGCGAGCTGACCGACATCTCCTCGGGAGGGACGGGGGCGCGAAAGGGCTCGGGACGAGGCGCTCTGGCGACGGACCTCAGTGTGGAGCTGTGGGGCGCCCAGCGGGTCATAGAATATGTTGGCCCGGGAGATCTGCTGCCGTGGGAGGCAGCAAGGCGGTGGTCGGCCGTGCCGATGCGAGCAGAGTCTTCTCTCCCACTGTATGGGTCCCGGTCCCGGTCCCGAGGTAGGGGAGTAGTGACCTGGGGAGCCTGCCCAGCCGTTTGGATACGGACCAGCGCATCCACGACGGACGCGAGTCGATCTATCCGGGCGACTAGGGCGTTGATGGCGTTCGGGGGAGGAGATTCGTCCGCGCCTCCGTTGTGAGGGAGGCGGCGGCTAGTGCTTAGATCGTCGCGGTGATCGCTCGCCATTGAGTTGAGATCGGAAGACGAACTTTGTTCAGTGGAATCAAGCATTTCCCACAGACGGCGCCAACTGATGGAGGTCTGGATCTCCTTCAGATGTTACCTTCCGTAGATCTGCTGCGAGCGACGATGGACGGCTGGGATTGAATTGGAGGTTGCCTCCTGAAGCATGTGGATCTCAATGGGTTTGAGGTTATTGTGGCCGAGCTACCTGTAAGAAAGTGTTAGTGTATATGCCCTAGAGGCCATTACTGTATCATACTAGTTTGTATATTACTTAATGGAAGCTTGGGATATTCACAGTTGTATATACAATCTTGCTCAAAATAGTAGTATGCTACTTGGTTTGTTTCTACTTCAATGTGTACATGTGTTTATTTTATTATATCACCTATACGCATTAGTGGAGCCCTTAGGATCTTTGCTTGATTACCAGCGTTGTGATGGCAGTCACACTCGTGGGGGCTGGGTAATCCATAAGCACATCCTTATACAGGTCCCTAGTCGCAGGACTATCGAGACAGAGCATCGATACTCCGGAGTAGACTAGCGTATGCGCTTCTCATCCCAATGTGGGAGACGGTCTGTCCCACAGCCGTCAGTACGTCGTGCTTGAGATAGTATGCGGGTGCTCGTTAGGTTACGAGTACACTGGACAGGACTCGTCGGGAACTGATTGGTTGGTATTATACCTATCGTCAGTTATCAGTTCCCAGGTGACATGAGTACAGCTTAGTCCGCTGACTTGACACTGTCACTTCGCCTCGAGTGTGTTCCCACTGTACTTTGATTACTACCCTACCACGGCTCAAAGGAGTCGTGCAAACAGGTAGTTTTTGGGTGCAGTCCCGAAGCACTTGGAGGCAGTGACGGTTAGACAGGATTCGTCTCTCCCGGTATTGGGGGTTGACATCGCGCTGTGTCTAGGAGAGCCATTACACGAGTAGTCCCTGGCCAGGGCAAGCGAGATATACTGGTAGGTTTCTAGTATTATCTCAGGGTGTTCTGGGCTTCACTCCGACACGACTTGTACTGCTATTAGGGGACTAACGTTTACCGCCCCCTAGGCCCGCCATGCGATGTATCAGACGAACAGACCGGACTGTACGGAGACTGTCACATTCAGGCTCAGTAGGAGTTCAGATAGGTTTCACCTAGTCAGTCTTCTTGTCGGCATCTACCTGGGGACCGTTACGCACAGCTAGTGCCGCTTGCGGTCTGTGGTTAAACCCACTGCCAGCGTAGTGTCGAGTCTTTAGAGTCCCACACAGAAAGCTATTCGCCTTTAGGCAAAAAGAGTAGAGGTCGCATGGTTTTGTGACAGGGTTCGGTCACATCCGTGCACTTGTGCACGTTTAGTGTCCGGACAGTTAACACTAGCGGGCTTTGGTTTAAGCCAGATCCTACTGTACGTTTTGGGATTGATTTTATCTCGTATGTGTTCGTGTTCCTCGGAACGCGGATGCGGGTGTGTATGCACAGTTGACAGAGAGACAGAGGCAGAGGATTCTCATTAGGGTTGTTGACTGTTGACTGTTGACCATTGACTTTTTGCTAAACCCTAATGAGAATATGATATATGATTAACAATAATATTAATTAAGTATTATAGTGACATGGTTGTTGAGGGGTTGACTTTGTTGACTTGTTGACTTTGTTGACCGGTTGACTAGGTTGGACTAGTTGACCATCATCATGACAATAGCTATCATTTCATGGCAAAAGACTTTTACTTGCTTGTTTATCTGTGCAAAATGAGTGCATGAAATGATATGGCTATTTTGACTTAAACCATCACTAATACTTGATTGCTATTATTGGTTATGATGGCTTTGGATTATGAGAGCCAAGAGAGAAAAGTCTTGCTCATTCTCTCATTTCTTTTCTCTCTCTTGGCTTGAGCTCTCATCCTCTTCCTCTTGCTCTCTCTCTCTTTCTCTAGTCTATGGTTCACTTGTCTCATGTGTTGAGAAGCAAGAACCATAGAGAAAAATCCCAACTCACTCTCCTCTACTCACTCTAGTTCACAAGGTTTAGCAAACCGAGTGAACTAGTTTCTTCAAAGTTCGAAGAAGAAGCCAAAGGTAGAAAACTTTTGGGTGGATCGATCTTCGGCGCAAGGAGACGACGGGGTGAAGCCGATCCGTACACCATCGAGGCTTGAAGACGAAGGAGTTCAAGAAAAGAAAGGTATAACCCCCTAACCGAGTAGTTAACAACTCCTAGTTAGGTTGTTAGGTAGATAGTTTAACAAAGATCCGTTTTGAGTCTATGTTGCCACCTCTTGAAAATTGTTTTTCATCAAATTCCGCAAGCCCGTAAGTACCGGGGAGAGGTAGTATGGACTTACAGTGGTATCAGAGACAAGTTAAACTTTACCTAACATGTTAGCATAGTAACTAGAAATTCGATCGGAGAAAAAGTCGCGAAATACACCCGGATATCAAACTTGCTGTCGATTTTCAAAGTGCTGTAAAAGTAATAAATCATGCTTTTAAAAATCGACTCAGGGTTTTTAGAGGCTACTGTAGAAAGACGGTCCTGTGAACCCATAAGCTCTTCTCTGGATCTTCTTTACTGCAGTTACTCAGTGGGTTATTTTGGGAATTTTGGTATATGTTTTTTCAGCCCAGATTTTCCAGAAAGAAAAATTTGTTTTTGGGGCTTTAAAAACCATATTTTGATCGAGTTTCTAAAGACTTAAGCTGACGGGTATTTATCTGTGATGTGATATTTGTATTGAACGTCTGCTAATCGCTATATGTCGATTAGTGGGGGTTATACAAATCTGTGATCTGTAATGTTATTGGTATGTGTATATGAATTCATTGGATTGTCGCGAGTGAATAGCCGGGGGTTGTGAGACGAGAGTTTTCTTTTCTTTCAATTCATGTAAATTTGTAAATTGATGTAATAATTATTTGTATGGCCGCACAACCGGGTCGGAGTTGTAGCCGTCATTGTATAATTTCTTTTTCACTGTTTTTGCTCTTAGGATAGACCCATGGAGGGGGTGCACAAACTACCGGGTATCCCGAAGTGCCGAGTGGCCTACTCACGGAGTTGAGGGAGGTTGCTTCGCTTCGGGTACTTGGCGGGTAGTTTGCCGCACCCGTAGGGGTCTTGGGTGGGGTATTGGCTATTCATCGCGACCGTGTAATCTGCTTTTCGTTATAGGCTCATACGAATTGCGGGTTCCTAGTATATCCAATGTGTTCATCTGTGATCTGAAATGGCTATCATTGCAATATATCTATATATGATATTATTTAGGCGTTGCTTATGTTTTACAGCCGCGCTAGCCCAGCCCCCGCTCTGTCGTTAGTTAAGTAACCTAACGGGTAATGACGGGGCCCCGTGGCGAATGCGAATGGCATAAGCGTACGTCATATTTTGGTTGTTTTCTGCAATGGTAGGATTAAATGATGGGACGCATTAAAAGAACTAATGCAAGAAAAATATGCATTAAAAGAACTAATGCATGAAAATAAACCAAGTAAAAGTCGTTGGAACACTTTCGAAAAACCACTCGGTTCTTTTCAAAACCAACTTTTAAATGCGGAGCTTGAGCCACTCCTTTTAAAAGCTATCTCGTTTCATCGATTATATCAGTTCACTACGTTCACGGTTTCGCCAAAACCATTCGTAGCCCTCCGTCGTTTCACATGAATGATCAATAGTATTCAAGCTATGTATGTTGGCCAAAGTCAAGGCATAGTGATTGGTAGCTAATGGGTATTCATGTGCAGCATAGATAGATGCGTTGGTTTGGGACAGTCGTACTGCCATTTTGGCCAAAGTCAAGGGTAGGTGCGGGTGGGTCCAAATTAACCTGGAGAATGACGGGTAGAACTTGACGTGTGACTTATGATATTTTGGCCAAAGTCAAGGTCATAAGAGTATGGGGCAAAAATCCACATCGGGAGTTTCATAAGTACTGAAACTTGCTAGTGCTGCATACCATTTGGAGTGTGATAATTCTGGTAGGATTTCTTCAGTTTTGTCACGCGATGATATTTGGATCCCGATCCTACTGTGAGTATATGCTACTCCTCGGGAAATTTCTCACTTAACGATCAATGCTATAAACTAAGTAGGTGTCTAGAAAGGTGTTAGCGGGGCTACGCCCACAGGGAAAAGAGGTTATTTAATTAAGAAACTTCGCGAAAGCGTTGGAAAACCTCCCTCGAAGTACCGACACCAGCCTGGCCGAACGGTTAAGCAAGAATTGTACGGTGAGATTGATCCTGACTAATTCTTCCTTTTTGGTTTGAGGAGGGATTCGAGAGACAGTAGGAGCCATCCTGTTTAGACAAACTAAAAACCACTCTAAACTTGCAAGAGCATCATGCTGAGTGTTTCTTCTCTCTCTCCTAATTGCAGCGACCAATCGACATGACTGGAGTTAAGTTACTTCTAGATAAAAACATACTAACAGGGCCAAACTACAGAAGATTGGCTCAGGAATGTCAAGATGGCAATCACTTACGACAAGCTGGGGTATCTTCTTACCACCAAAGCTCCCCCTGTCCCAGGTCCCAAAACCAGCATCGCGGATAAGGAAATCCGTAAGACCTGGGAACTAAACTGCGCGAAAGGCCAAGTGCCTCGTGCTTGCCTCTATGGACAATGAACATCAGAGGAGGCACGAGAATATGGACCTCGAATCCATATTTCTCCATACAAAAGAACTATATGGAGAGCAATCTCGTATCGCAAGATACGAAGTGTCGAAGAAGTTGTTTTCGGCAAGATTGGCCGTCGGATCATCGGTAGCGGAACACGTGCTTAAGATGATTGGCTACATAGAGGAGCTCGCGGACCTTGGGACCACGTTGGAGAGTGAGCTCTATACAGACTTGATTCTCCAGTCCCTTCCTTCCACTTACGCCCAGTTTATCCTGAACTTCAACTTACAAGAAAAGGAAGTTGAACTTTAGAACTCCTCAACATGCTGAGGAGCGCAGAGGGCACCCTACAGAAAGGTAAGGAAACATCCACTTTGTTTGTAGGAGGATCTTCCTCTTCTAGGTCCAAGGCGAAAGCCAAGGGAAAGAAGAAGAAAGCCCCCGCCAAACCAAGGGGCGGTGTTAGTAAAGTGGATACGAAGGGAAAGGCAAAAAGCAACAAAGAAAGTGGGGAAGCTTGTGGATAAAGAAGAATGCTTCTATTGTCATAAGAGTGGACACTGGAAGAAAGATTGCAGGGCTTGGAAGGCCAGAACACAGGATCTGAAGAAGGTTGCGGCTTCAGCTTCAGGTGTGTATGTTATTGAAAACTGTCTTTCAATAAACTCTACTTCCTGGGTATTGGATACCGGATCAGGATCTCATATCTGTAATTCTTTGCAGGCGTTGAGAAACCGTAGGTTTTTGAAGGCAGGTGACATGACCATCAAAGTTGCAACGGAGCTAGCATGATGCTAAGGCCGTAGGGAACTATCACCTGGGAATGTCAGATGGACATGTTTTGGTTTTGCGTAATTGCTTTTTTTTACCCAACGCAACTTGTAATATCATTTCTGTATCTTTGGTTTCTAAAGAAGGTATGAATTTGCGTTTGTAAGCAATGTTGTAAACATTCACCTTAATCAAGTTCTGATTGGGTCAGGTACATTGAGCAATGGTATATACATATTAAACCAACCACAGATTTTCAATGTCTAGAATACACACAAAAGAAAGTCTCCAGAAATCAATCAGACTTTCTTATGGCATTGTAGACTGGGTCACATCAATGAGAGAAGGTTGACTAAGTTACATACAGAAGGATATTTGGATCCGTTCGAATATCAATCGTATGCCACTTGTCAATCCTGTCTCAAAGGAAAGATGGCAAAGACTCCGTTCACTGGACACGGAGTAAGAGCGAGCGAGCTCTTGGGACTCGTACACAGCAACGTGTGCGGTCCAATGTCTACACATGCGCGAAGCGGTTATTCTTACTTCATTACTTTTACGGATGACTTTTCAAGGTACGGTTATGTCTTCTAAATGAAACATAAGTCCGAAGCCTTTGGAAAATTCCAGGAATATAAGAATGAAGTAGAAAAACAGACCGGCAAAAGTATCAAGACACTGAGATCTGATCGAGGTGGTGAATACTTGAGTGCCGAGTTCCTGGATTACTTAAAAGAGAATGGAATTCTCTCTCAGCTTACTCCTCCATACACTCCGCAACATAACGGTGTATCGGAGAGACGGAACCGAACCCTATTGGATATGGTACAGTCATGATGAGTAACGCTGAGTTACCGCGATCATTCTGGGGGTATGCGCTAGAATCAGCTGCATACCTTTTGAACCGAGTTCCCACTAAGACTGTGCCTACCACACCATATGAGATGTGGTGTGGGAAGAGGGCCCCATCTTAATCACATTAAGACATGGGGAAGTCCAACTTTTGTCAAAAAGCAGCATGTGGACAAACTCGAGGCACGCTCAGTACAGTGCAAGTTTATGGGATATCCAAAGAACTCCAAGGAATATTTTCTTCTACCGCGAAGAGGAACAAAAGGTTTTTGTTTCTCGGTCATGCCCACTTTCTAGAACACCAGTTCTTAGAAAAGGAAATTAGTGGGAGCGCAGTAGAACTGGAAGAAATTCCAGAACCACAGACTATTACTGAAAGCTAGTAGAACCAGAGAGTTCAAAAGATCAGGACATTCCTACGCCGCTCCGCAGTAGTAGTAGGCAGTCTCATCCTCTCCCCGAGAGATACTACGGTTTTCTTATAGACGGGAATAGAGAGGATTGCATCATAGATTATGATGAGCCTACTAGCTTCCAGCAGGCCGTTCAGAGCGTTGACTCGGTAAAATGGCTGGATGCAATGCGGACCGAAATGGAGTCCATGTACACCAACAAAGTATGGACGTTGGACATTGCTCCAGACGGGTAAAACCCGTAGGATGCAAGTGGATCTTCAAAAGGAAGATTGGTGTAGATGGACAGGTTGAGACCTATAAAGCTAGACTTGTTGGAAAAGGTTTTCGTCAAAGACCTGGTTTGGACTATGACGAAACCTTTTCTCCAGTGGCTATGCAGAAACTCCATTCGGATCCTTCTTGCCATTGCTGCCTTCCACGATTATGAGATTTGGCAGATGGACGTAAAGACCGCTTTTCTAAATGGAAATTTAGAGGAGTGTGTCTATATGGACCAGCCAGAGGGTTTCATTCAGAGTGGGAGCAGCGGAAAGGTGTGCAAGTTGCTTAAGTCCATCTATGGACTAAAGCAGGCATCGCGGAGTTGGAACATCTGCTTTGATGAGACGGTCAAAGAATTTGGTTTTATCAAAAATCCAGATGAACCATGCATCTATAGTAGATTTGTAGCGAGAACTGTAGTGTCCTCGTTTTATACGTGGATGACATTCTCTTAATAGGAAATGACATTCCTATGCTACAATCTGTCAAGGGTTCTTGTCACACAGGTTCTCCATGAAAGACCTGGGTGATGCCTTATACATCCTGGGGATCCGGATCCATCGTGATAGATCCAAGAGGATATTAGGACTTTCACAGTCAGGTACATCGACACCAATACTGAAAAGATTCAGTATGGAAGATTCCAAGCGCGGTAATCTACTGGCTTGTCACGGGATCACCCTTTCCAAAGAGATGTCTCCCAAGACTGATTTGGAGAGGGATCGCATGTCTATTATACCCTACGCTTCTGCGGTAGGCACTATAATGTATGCGATGTTGTGTACCAGACCGAATGTAGCTTATGCACTTAGTGTAGTAAGCCGGTATCACGTCAAACCCTAGGGAGAAACAACTGGATAGCGGTAAAGAACATTCTCAAGTACCTGAGAAGAACTAAGGAGATGTTCGTATGGCGGAAAAGACCTCCAGATCGAGGCCCTTGCTGACTCCAGCTTCCAGAGTGACAAGGATGATTCCAAGTCCATGTCGGGTTTTGTCTTTACCCTCAATGGAGGGGCGGTGTGTTGGAAGAGTTCCAAACAGGAAACCTTTGCTGAC